>JABAJS010000012.1:0-156683 GCA_018221635.1 Tephrocybe sp. 10521TJB | reverse complement strand
CCCGTAGACTCCCAAAGTACCAACGCAAGCTTCATCTCCCTCGTCGCTATCCCCGGTCATGGAGAAGACGCAACTGATACTACACCGTCTCGCTACCCTTTTCACGGCGAACTCATCTCTAACAGGAACTCCTTACCCAAATCCGTACAGGCCCTGCACGCCTCATGGCTCGCCTACGTCCGATCCCGCGTATGGGAATGGCGTGTCCTCTTTGCCCTCTCCGGGTTCCTCTTCACGTAAGTCTATACTCTCCTCCCCGTGAGTCTGTATTCGCACCTAACGCGCTATCAGCACCGCACCATCAACCTTCCAAATCCAAGGCACCTCCACCGACCCGCTCCCGCGCACCCTCGCGTATCTCTCCGTCTTCCGCGCCCTCACAGGCCTCCTCCTCACCCCACTATATCTTTACAACTTTGGTGAGCAATCCCACGCGCGCAGCGTCGAGTTCGCCATTCTCTGGTCCCGGGTACGCATATTCTAGCCCATGTCTACCTATATATTGTAACGCGCGTCTGAAATACTGACTAGGAAACCTACTCCCACGACGGCCCAGCCAAATGGACACCCTACATCCTCCTCTCCCTCCCTGCAGCAACAACCCTCTGGTAAGCCTTCCCTTCCTCTCTTCCTTCCCCTCCCTTGACCAATTAGCATCACAGGTCCCTCCTTCTCTACGCCCTCTCCCTCCTCGCCCTTATCTGGCGCGACTCCTCCCCTTCTGCTGCGGGCCCCGCGGTGATCACGACTTCAGACATAGGAAGCTCTCTCCTCCGTTCGCTGCTCACCTGTGTGCTGATTGTCGATCTGGTAAGCGGAATATGGGCTACGCGTAGGATGGGCAGATTGAGGCGCCAGGCGGGGGCGATGGTATCTAGCTATAGAGGCGGTGGAGGTGGTACTTGAAGCACTATATATGTGTATTTAACATATAATATTTGGACTCTAGACTTCTGTAAGGTATGTTGTGCATAGAAAGGAATACCATATTTCATAATATTCGCCGATCTTCCTCTCTAGCTCTCTCGTCTAGGTTTTACTATAGTCGTTGTCACTTGCACAGCCACTTTGAAGTTATAAAGCTCGTTCTACCTTCTAAGCACTCTTTATCGACTCGTAAATGTGGGCTCTTTCTCAGTTAAACCACCCTTCAACCAGGTCAAACTCGGCGACTCATGATAAAACGATGCACAAAGTTGAACATTCAATATTTCTAGGCGCTAATCACCTTCGGCACCTTTGATATCTTGATACCATCGATGCCTGTAACCAGTTGTAACCGGCTCGGTTTAATAACTAGCATACTCTGCGTTCAAGTCTCAAAACTGTTAGTATTTACAGACATTGTGTCCGCAGCCGTCTCCAGGTCTTCAGTAACAATATGTACTCCATTGCTCTCTTATCAACACACAGAGGGGTGTGCGTTTGTTTCTCTCGTAGTGCAAGAGAAGACCATATGCGCCTTACGGCATCTCGACGGCTCGGTTCACGTTGGGTTCACGCGCGCCCGAAATTTACGAACTTGCCATCAAGACCAGGTAATGTAAGGGGTATAAGACTTATCCCCCAATGGATCCTCGCCTGGTCCTATTCTACGGGGAACTCAAGCAAGCCGCCTTCGCAATGCTAGCCCCGCTCAGTGGGGCCTTTAAATTGTCGGGGAACTCGAAATTTCGGACAAGCCAGTTCATTCCATTGTACCAGAATTCGTAGATGTAGATTAGGACTATTATACAGTCTACATACGATAAGTCCCGTCATGACGTCGTCTACTCATCCATATTGACTCGCACCTATTCGCACTCAATAATTTCTGATTCCCGCTTATTTTTATTATTGCCGGAAAAGTTCCCTTGAACTGAAATTTCACTTCCTTCCTGTATAGCTCCTCCATCGACTCATTCAGTTTCTTCTTCGACCATCTCCCCTAGAGATTTCAACATATTCCACACTTTCCTTGACCATGCTGCATAAGGAGCTTGTCCTTGGAGAGTGGTTCTGGACCACTCTAAGCGCTCAAGTTGACAAGCGATCAGTTCGATTCATGCCTTAACGTTCTTAACGCTCAAAAGCCTCGAACCAGGCGCCTAACAGCCACACTGCGCACGGCCCTTTTCAACCAGGTCCACCACCATGAGTTCTCGAGCTACCAAGCTCACAAAGCATCTCGACGCCGTGCTGCTCGGCAAAAAGAAGATTGAACCTGAGAACGCAAAGCTGTTCATCGAAGCCATATGTGCTCAACAAGACCGCGCAGCATGCCTACGCAAGATCATGGGCAGCAAAACCGGCCTCAGCTCCTTACAATCTTCTCTCCGTATCCACACTACTCCCGACTTCTTTAACAATTCATGTACCGATCTCCTCACTTACCTCCAGCCCCCAGAGCTGAAAGACATTGGCGGAGGCCAGTTCCTCACTGACATCCTTCTCGCATTAGTAGAGCCTGACTTCTTCTGGGCGCCCTTCTCCCGAGCCTTCATGGATGGCAAATTGAAGAAGGAGGCCATGGTGGGCTTTGCGTGGATGCTTCACCACCTTGTCTCTCTGCCTCCCCTTCAGTCGGACGTCTACAGGACCCAAGCAACATCCATACTGAGCAGCCTCACTGAGGCTTCGGACGGCGCTCTAAAGGCATTTGGGACGCAAATCCAACTGGTGTTGGAGGCCTCTTCTACAGGCAGTGTACCTTTGGGTGGAGTCAGCCCCGGAGGCCGACATGACAACGATTTTGTCGACTTCCGTGACATCGCCATCCTGCCCACATCCAACGAAATTAACTGCACCGAGGCGCCTTTCCTCAGACGCAGCACGGACGTGGACGATACAGAAAAATCTGCACGTGTCGCCACACACCTTGACAATCAGTTCCGCCTCTATAGAGAAGACATGCTTTACGAGCTGCGAGATGATGTCCAAACTGCATTTGGGAAGAAAAAGGGCTTCAAAAAATCTCTGATAATCGATGAGCTTCTACTCAAGGACCCGTATTTTGGCACCGATAAAAAAAAAACCAAGTGGGGTCTAATTTTCGAATGCCAGAATGACATTGGAGGTCTGAAGGGCGTCAAGGAAGCCAAGAATCGCCAGAAATTCCTCGAGCAGCATGACAATCGAAACTTCCTTCGCCATCTGTCAACAGGATGCCTAGTCGTCGAAGGAAAAATCATAACATTCGCGACTCTCAACAGAGATGAAACGCTCCTGATAAAGGAGCCTCCTTTTATCATTCTTCAGATTGAAGGAGAACTCGCTGTCACTGAAACTCTTGTAAAGCTCAAATCGGCTCGTGATGTCAAGTTCATTCAGATTGACACCGCGTTATTTGCCTACGAGCCCGTTCTGAGAGCTCTCCAGCGCGCCCAAACTCTGCCTTTGTCAGCCGAGCTTCTGTTATGGGATTCTGACAGTATTCTGTCTGAAGTAGATTCTCAACCCCCACTCCTCATGGATCTCGCGCGGACACTCCGCGTCAACCCGCGCCACGATTTACAGCACATTCTTGGGTTGAAAAAAAGCATTAAATTAGACGCGTCTCAAGCTGGGTCACTCGTTGCTGGGATTACCCAGAAAGTTTCATTGATCCAAGGCCCTCCTGGTGAGCTCGTAAACTTCACTTTCCTTTGGGCCGGACTAAACAGAAGCCGCCACTAGGTACAGGAAAGTCGTTCATCGGTTCACTCATCGCGAAGGCCATCCACGATCTCACGAAGCAAACAATCCTGGTTATTTGTTATACAAATCACGCTTTGGATGATATCCTGACGAGTCTACTGGACGTTGGCATTCCCGAGGAAAGTATGGTTCGACTGGGTGGAAAGTCAACAGCTCGCACACAGTCCTTGATCATGAGGAGTCAGACATCGACATACAAGCGTGACAAAGATTCTTGGGCCGCTATCGGTAAAATCAAGAGTATGGCGGCAGAGTACGAGCGCGGTCTTTGCAATGAATTCAAAGTCTATAACAACTCGGATGTGTCGCTCGGCACTATCATGGACCATCTCGAGTTTGAAGAGCCATCGTTCTACAGTGCATTCCAGGTGCCAAAGTCTACGGATGGTTTTACTCGTGTCGCTTCGAGTGGTCGGGCAGTGGATCAATTTTACTTGCTCGAAGAGTGGTCTGCCGGCCGAGATGGAGGTGTGTTCAAGGACGACGAAATTGTTCGCGAATCAGCACACGTCTGGGAAATACCTGTCGGAAATCGACAGGAGCTCATCAAGAAATGGACAACCGTTATGTATGAGGACCAAGTCAGATTGATCTACAGCACCGCGTCCAAATACAACAAATATCAGGATGAATTAGGAAGACACTTTTCTGACAAGGATACGGAAATCTTGCGGTCTAAGCGCATTATCGGTTGCACGACAACCGCTGCTGCCAAATACAGTGAAAACCTTCATGCAGCTTCCCCTGACGTTCTTCTTGTTGAAGAGGCTGGCGAAATTTTGGAAAGTCACGTCCTTACGGCCCTCACATCCCAGACCTCTCAGCTAATCCTCATCGGAGATCACAAGTACGTGCACATGTATAATGCCACATTCTGCTCACTTAATGTGTGATGATAGACAACTACGCCCAAAGGTCAATAATTACGATCTGACCGTTGAAAAGGGCGAAGGTTTTGATCTTAACAGATCTCTGTTTGAGCGCCTCATCCTCAAAGACTACCCGCATGCAAAGCTCACCGAACAGCATCGAATGCGGCCCGAGATCTCGGCCCTTATTCGAGCCCTCACGTATCCCGAACTTTCTAACGCCCCTAGAACGCAGAATCGACCCGACCTTTGTGGTGCTCAAGACAACATCATCTTCATCGATCATGACCACCCAGAGGATAATTCCAAGCTTTCGGATCGCAAAGACGGCGGAGCCACTTCTTCCAAGCAGAATAGCTTTGAGGTTGAGATGGTGCTGAAAATACTCAAATATTTTGCGCAGCAGGGCTATCGGTCGGAGGAAATGGTAATCTTGACTCCGTACCTCGGCCAGCTCCAAATTTTGAAGAAGGCCATCAGCAAAGACCAGAATGCAATTCTCAATGACTTAGATACTGCTGACCTCATTGCTGCCGGAGGCGGCATTCCTTCGACAAAGCCACCAAACGCGAAGCAATCAGTACGCCTAGCTACCATTGGTTTGTCTTTTTTTTTTTTTTTGATGTAGATTGTTGCAGTCCGGACTGACGATCGACATCAGATAACTATCAGGGAGAAGAGAGTGACATTGTAATCGTCTCTCTGACCCGAAGCAATTCTCGAAACGACATCGGCTTCATGTTCTCACCAGAACGATTAAACGTACTTCTCTCTCGTGCCCGTAACGCGCTCATTATGATCGGGAACTCAAAAACATTCACCAACTCTCGAAAGGGCGGAGAATTATGGAAGCACTTGATGAAACTACTCACTGAAGATAAACATGTCTATGATGGGCTACCAGTGCGATGTGATCGCCACAAGGATAAGACGGCAAGGCTCAAGCTACCAACAGACTTCGAGCAATATTGCCCGGATGGTGGATGCACCGAACCTTGGTACGTGACCACAACTTCTATATTGGATTGCAACTTCCTTACAATCATTCTCAGTGGGATAAAACTCAGCTGTAACCAACATAATTGCCCTTTGAAATGCCATAAAGCATATGATCACTCGCAGATCCTGTGTCATCATCCCTTCCACGACAATTGCCCTCAAGGACACTTACAGACTTGGGAGTGCCATGAGAACCATCCCACGGAATGTCAGAAGTGCAAGCGAGAAGCAGAGGTGGCGGAAAAGAAGCGACAAAGGGATATTGAGATGCAGTTAAAGCGGGATGCGGAAGAACTTACTCACCAACGTGAAATGGATAAGTTGAATGAAGCCATCGCACAACAGGATCTAATTACCAAGGAGGCCCGTCTAGCCGCAGAAAGAGCTGCCGCTATTGAGAACAAGATGAAGGACCTGGAGAATGCTACTGCACGTGCTAAAAATCCGCCATCGCCCAGTCAAAGTCGAGCACCACCTCCTGGAATGACATTGTCCCCGCCACAGCCAATAGCACCAGTTGTTACGCAGACAAACGGTATGTGGAATTTTGCAGAGTTTTCCCACATCTCAGCTGAAATTATGCCATTTCCAGTTCCTCCTGCCAGCCAACCATTGCCGACCCCTCCCACCAGTCACCCAACTATACCGCCTCCTCCCTCCAGTCAACCGACAAATGCACCAACACTGAAGCCAAAACAGACTCTCAAACCTTTAGAACCCTCACCTTCTCAGCTCGAATGGCAACGCATGAAGAATATAGAAGGTGCATTCAATGATGCAATCGACGAAATAATGGCCATGACTGGGCTTGAAGAAGTCAAGAAGGAGGTCCTCACTATCAAAGTCCTGATCGACACAAAGAAACGTCAAGGAGTCTCTTTTTCCGAAGAACGGCTCAACACTGCCATGCTCGGCAACCCTGGAACAGGTGAGCACAAATGACGCAAGAATCATCATTGCCCTTCTCAGATATGACAATCTAGGCAAAACAACTATTGCTCGACTCTACGCAAGGATGTTAGCATCCCTCGGTGTTCTTCCAGGTAGCGCCTTCTTTGAATCAACGGGTTCTTCTCTGGCACACGAAGGAGTTGCTGGGCTCAAGGGTAAAATTGCTCAGATCAAAGGCACTGGGGGTGGTACCATCTTCATAGATGAAGCCTACCAACTGACAAGCCCACATAATGTCGGTGGTCGCATGGTGCTCGACTATCTCCTTGCAGAGATGGAAAATAACACTGGCAAGATTGTGTTCCTTTTAGCGGGATACTCCAAGGAGATGGAGAAGTTCTTTGAACACAACCCGGGTTTGCTCAGCCGTGTCCCATACAAGCTCAATTTCACCGACTACACTGATGAGGAGTTCCTCCGTATGTTTGAAAGCATGGTGGGACGCCACTTCACAGGGAAACCCTGGGCCATGGAAGATGGCATTGTTGGACTCTATGCTCGTGTGGCTATTCGGCGTCTGGGAAGAGGACGAGGCAAGCAGGGCTTTGGGAATGCCCGGGCCTTGCGGATTATGTTTGACAGGATTCTTCGACGTCAAGCCCTCCGGTTGAATCAGGAACGCAAGGATGGATGGATTACCGATGATTTCTATTTGTCGAAAGGCGACCTCATTGGTCCAGATCCTGCAAAAGCCAGGGTTAACAGCGAAGCCTGGAAGGAGCTTCAATCACTTGTTGGGTTACAGGCCGTAAAGGACTCTCTTGGCACGCTAATGAGCCTTGTCGACGGCAACTATCAGCGGGAATTGAAAGAACGCAAACCCAGTCAGATTGCATTAAATCGTGTATTTCTTGGATCACCCGGGACGGGTAAAACTACTGTTGCACGGCTTTATGGAAGGATCCTCGCAGATCTGGGCCTCCTTAGCGATGGTGAAGGCAGGTCACTCCGCGCTTGTATATGCCAATTGCAGCGGCTCACTTTTCAATCCTCAAGTTATCGAAAAGAATCCTGCCGACTTCATGGGTTCCCATATCGGACAATCCGAAGAAAAAACGAAGGGAATCTTAGCCAGCACTGTTGGCAAAGTGCTTATCATTGATGAGGTGAGTTGTATTTTGATCTTGACATCTACAAAGGCTTAAAACAGAACATCAGGCCTACATGCTGCATGGAGGAAGAAACGGACATACTGGCAGTGGGACCGACAGTTTCAAGACAGCCATCATAGATACCCTGGTTGCTGAAATTCAGAATGTTCCGGGCGAAGATAGATGTGTGCTCTTGTTAGGCTATAAGGAAGAAATGACAGAATTTTTTCAAGTGAGTTCACTCATATGAAACTCGGACGCTACTGATAATCTGCGACCTCAATTAAGAATGTCAATCCAGGACTCTCACGACGATTTGCCATGGAAGACGCGTTTAATTTCGAAGATTTTACAACTCCCCAATTGCTTCAAATACTGGAACTCAAGATGGCAAAGGACGATCTTGCAGCTACTGACGTCGCAAAAGCAACCGCGTTACAGGTGTTGGATCGTGAGAAGAATAAAAAAAACTTCGGGAACGGTGGAGCAGTGGATAATCTTCTCAGCAAAGCAAAGTTGAGATATACACAGCGGCAAAAAGGGACGTCAGACCAGTTTGTTGACACATTGTTCGAACCACAGGACTTTGATCCTGAGCATGACCGCGGCACCCGTGCCTCCACAAATCTTGCTAAACTATTTGAAGATATTGTAGGCCGGGAAGACGTTGTCAAGAAATTGTCAGAATTCCAACGTCTGGCTCAGGCATTGAAAAGTAGGGGCCTGGACAAAAGGAGCCAGATTCCAACCAATTTTGTCTTCAAAGGGCCACCAGGCATGTATGCAAGAACACTTGCAATATCAATAACTCATCATCTTCTCAGGTACCGGAAAGACAACTATTGCACGCAAAATGGGCCAGGTCTATTTTGACATGGGCTTTTTATCGTCGCCAGATGTGGTTGAGTGCTCTGCGAGTGACCTTGTCGGTGAATATCTTGGCCATACGGGACCAAAAACAAGAAAAGTGTTCGAGAAAGCGCTTGGCCAGGTCCTTTTCATCGATGAGGCATATAGGCTGAATGACGACCGATTTGCCAAAGAGGCTGTAGACGAGATCGTTGCGCTGCTTACGCTCGATAGATTCAAGTCGAAGATCATTGTTATCCTTGCTGGGTATGAAAAAGATATTAACGGACTGCTAGGATCCAACCCTGGTCTATCCAGCCGCTTTCCGGAGGAAATTTTCTTCCACAATTTGCAACCAGCACGTTGTCTGGAGATCCTGCGGCGGGAACTAGCGAAGGTCAACGTTCAGCTACCTGCGCTAAATGATCCTGCCTCCGGGGAGTATGTACAGATGTCAGATGTCATTGCACGCATCTCCGTCCTCCCCACCTGGGGTAATGCTCGCGACATGATACAACTCTCAAAAACTATGATCGCGATTGCAATCTTGAAAGCAGAGGAGGCGAGTGCACCACCGGCTGACCCTATGGTTCTTGCTTTTGGAGATGCAATAGGATGTATGATGTCCATGCTGGATGAGCAACGCAAGAGGTTCTTGAATCTCCCAGATTCACGCAAGAGGCCAGCCCAGTCACCATCTATTCAGATATTACCTTCAGCACCAACTCCACCCACTGCCCAATCGGCATCAAATCAGCAACAGTCTGGAAGCGCTCCTCCTCCTCCCAGTCCGCCACAAGCTCCCTCCTCTTCGCAACAACAGAGCGGAAGCGCCCCTCCTCCATCACAAGCTCCCTCCTCTTCGCAACGGCAGAGTGAAAAAGTTCCTCCCCCATCTCAAGCTCCCTCTTCGCCTCAAAAGCATAGCAGGAGTGCCCCCTCCCCTTCACAAACGCCTTCCTTGTCGAAACAGCAGGGTGGAGACGCTCCTCCTGCTAGAATACCACCACCTTCCAGTCCACGGCAATCTCCTTCATCACCACCGCAGTCCAGAAGTCGTCAACAGCAGGGTAGCAAAAGTCCGCTGCCGCCTGCCAGCCCCGCACAATCTTCATCTTCTGGGACCCTCCCTCCGACCGCAACATCACCGAGAGGAAACCGCCAGCGACAGGGCAGAAAACGGTCTCCTCCGCCTTCCAAAACAGGACAAGCTCCTGCTCCAGCACCGCGTTCGTCTGCTGCGGCCCAGTCAGGATCCCGCCAAAGCAGGAATTTTGCACCTTCAAGCCCAATAATTCCGCGTCCTCAACTGCCACAGCACAGCGAGTCACCTCCCATCATTCCTCATTCACCAGCCGGTCGAGCTGGAGTTCAGCGTGACGCAGGGGTATCCGATGACATCTGGAACCAGCTGGAAGCTAGCAAACGCGCCGAGAGGGAGAGGGAAAGAAGAAGGGCAGTAGAAACGGAAAATTTGAAGAGGTTCGAAGCCGAGAAAGCACAGGCGGAGAGGAACCAGAAAGCCGAGGCTGCGGCCCTTGAACGTGCCATTGCGAAGGAGAAAGCTGAAAGAGAAGAGAATGAGCGCCGACTCGAACTTGCCCGCCGCGAACGAAAGAGGGCAGAACAAGAGGCTTTAGAACGTGCGATGGCCAAGGCTGAAGCGGAAAGACAAGAGTATCAACGTCAACTGAATATGGCGCGCCTCGAGCAACAGAAGGCAGCGCAGGAGAAGCGCAGGCTGGCGGCAGCTCTGCAAGCCAAACTTAAGCGCGAAGCAGAGGAGAAGAAGAAGGAGGAAGCGATACAGAGAAAACTGCGCACGATGGGAGTGTGCATTCAAGGCTACCGTTGGCTAAGAAACGGGTCAGGTTATCACTGTGCTGGAGGGTCCCATTACATCTCCGATGATCAACTCCGATAGGAGGAAACTTAGAAATCGTTGCATGTCAACGCATGGACCTGTATACATATGTTCTGTACCGTGTTATACTAAGCGAGTGTGCTCAGAGGTCTAGTTGGCGCAGAGTGGGCGACCTAATGAGTCATACTGATTTTGATGGTTTAACGTTAGACCACTGGAAGGATGAGTGGTGCGTGGAGGATTGTGGGAGGGTCCAGACGCATTTCCCTCGTCGCTCTCCCCGATAACGGAGAAGACGCAATTGACAGACTCGCTACCCTTCTCACGATGAACTCATCTAACAGCAACCCCCTACCCAAATCCATATTACAGGCCCCATGCCGCATAGCTCGCCTACGTCCGATTCCGCGGATGGGAATGGCGTGTCCGCTTTGCCCTCTCTGGTTCCTTTTCACGTAAGTCTATACTCCCCGCCCGTATCCAAAGTCAACGCGCTATCAGCACCGCACCATCAACCCTCTGGTGAGTCTCCCCTTCCTTCCCTCCCCCTCCCCCCTTCCCCCTCCCCAACCGACCAATATCACAGGTCCCACCTTCGAGTCTCCTCGCCCTTATCTGGCGCGACTCCTCTTCCGTCACGGGCTCCGCATTGACCACGACTTCAGACATAGGAAGCTCCCTCCTCCGCTTCGCTGGTAATCGATCTGGTAGGGGGCTACGGGTAGGATGGGCGCCGGGCGGGGGCGATGATATCTAAAGGCGGCGGGGATGATACTTGATGCATATATACTACATATAATACTTGGACTCGATCTCTGTAAGAAGTTATGTTGTACATATGTAGAAAGGAACAAGAAATTTGCAAGAAAGGAATACCTACTAGTATATTCAATAATATTCAATAGAAGGTGCTGCTCTTCCTACGATAAGTATTTACTATTGCAACAAGATGCTAGCAATCTTGGAACGGACCGACTATCCCAACTAACTAGTCGTGAGCAGCCCAATCTGCCTATCAAGTTAGTATCTAACCTAGTACGATTCGACCTTGCACAGCCACCCTCGCAAAGTTTGCCCGACTTCAAGCTTCAAGTATGATGTTTCGCGCTGTTCCGCGGTCGTTTCCTCTCAGGCTGTAGTCACACACATAATGTCATAGACTACATATACGACACACGATGTCGTGCTACTGGGTGAGGGACCGCAAGAATCTCAAAACGAAGCGGAAACCTGGAGGGGGCATCAAAAGGTCCGACTGGAAGCGTTTCAAGCAGAGGCACCCTCAAGCATGAGCGGCGAGGGTGCACGATGATGGTGGTTCGAGGCGAAGCTCCCACGTCACTCCAGTGGTCACGCGTCGAAACATGACCTTCATTCATCCCGTGCCTCCTCTCTGACAGGTCTCCCACATTCACCAGTCTCACATTGTCTTTCAGTCTTCAGAATCACCTGTCCTTAGCTGTAAGCTCCATTTTTGGCCCAATATTGATGCATGCTCTTACTCAGGTGGAATTCTTCTTGGATTTGTGATGTAAAGGACGACAATGCACTGCAGTACCACTGGGCGCTAATCACCTTTAATAGTCGAACATGTGCTTGGAAAACTCGCTGTGCTTACGTGCCCCAAACCGAACCATATCGAGCGCCAAACCATATAATAGTGTGGGGGTTGAGTCAATTTTCTCCCCCAGCTGATCCCAACCTGGGACGGACCACCATGGACTCAGTTCGAGCTTCCAGGCTTCGTAAAACGCTGGACGACATAGTCTATGGGCGGGAGAAACTCGTCCTCAACAAAGCCGCCTTGTTTATTGAGGCCATCTGCGCAGAACAAGATCGGGCCTCTTGTCTGAGCAAACTCATTGCCAGCGAAGCTGGCTCTGCGTCTGTTCAGACCGCGTTCCGCTTCGTCCTCGATCCCACATTCTATAACAACTCCTGTGCTCGGCTCTTGGAGTATCTTCGATCTCCAGAGTTGAAAGATATCGGCAGTGGTACCCTACTGTCCGACTTGATCACCAAAATTGTCGACCCCCCCATCTTCTGGGATGCCTTCCGGCAAGCTTTTTCCTCAGGCTTGCTGGAACGCGATGCCCAGATAGGTTACGCGTGGCTACTCCAATATCTTGTTTCTCTACCAACACCCCAATCAACGATCTATCGTTCCCAAGCTGAAAGCGTGCTTGACGCTTTGTTATCCTCGTCAGACAATGCCGTCCGAACATGCGGGCAAAAGATCAAGCATATTTTAGAGACATGCAGCATTGGTACCGTTGTCGCTGGTGAACCTGGCCCAGGGGGCCGCCACGATAATGATTTCGAGGATTTTCGCAAGATAGCGATCCTCCCAACAGCAGATGAGATCACATCGTCCGAGATCCCGTTTTACAGACGCAGTGCAACTGTAGATGCCGAACTCGAGTCTACTCGGTTCCCCACCCATATCGACAATCAGTTCCGTCTGCTGCGAGAAGACATGCTCCACGAAATGCGCGATGAGCTTCTGATCGCCTCTGGTAAAAAGAAAGGCTACCATCGAGGAATGATCCTCCATGATTTGGTGCTCAAGGATCTGAACTGTGGTTCAGATAACAGAAAGCCCACCAAGTGGGGCTTGACCTTTGAATGTCCACATGATTTCCCTCATTCAGGGTGGAAGAAAGTCAAGGAGAAGGACCGCAAGAAGTACCTAACCGAGAACAGGAATTTCCTTCGACATCAGTCATTGGGCTGCTTGATGGTCGATGATGACATTGTAGCTTTCCCAACATTCCATCGAGACGAGGAGCTTCTAGCCAAGAAAAAACCTATTGTGATGCTCCAGTTTGACGGCCAGGCGGCTGTCACCAAGACTTTTCTTAGGCTCAAAACTGCCACCCACGTGAAGCTCATCCAAATCGACACTGCAATCTTCTCATTTGAGCCCATTCTTGCAGGTCTTCAGCAGTTAACGAGCCTGGAGCTCCATCCGGAGCTCCTACTATGGAATGATTCCATGAGCTCAAGAACAGTCGAGCATCCCCGTCTCCTCATGCTTATTGATAGTGTTCGGACCAATCCAACTTGCGACATACAGCATATTCTGAAAACGGACAAGAGCATCAAACTGGATCGCTCCCAAGCAGACTCTCTTCTTTCTGGCTTAACGCAAAGAGTATCTTTGATCCAAGGTCCTCCAGGTATTCAAGTTTTTCGGGCTGTTTGGGTCATCTTACTGACCAAAATATCAGGGACAGGGAAATCCTTCATAGGATCACTCATCGGAAAAGCATTTCACGACTCGACAAGTCAGACTATACTCGTTGTCTGCTACACAAATCATGCCCTGGATGACATCCTGACGAGCTTCCTAGACATTGGGATCCCTGAGTCCAGCATGGTTCGACTGGGCAGCAAATCCAGTCCTCGCACTGATTCTTTAACTATATTCAACCAAAAATCAATATTCAAACGTGACAAAGCTGGTTGGGTCTTGTTTGACAGAGAGAAAAATCGTGCAGACATTTTCCGTGCAGATTTTGACAAGCGGTTCAAAGCGTATACCTCATCGAACATAACCTTGAAGGACATCATGGATTATCTGGAATTCGAACAACCGGAGTTTTATAATGCTTTTCAGGACCCTCGAGTTCAGGATGGCTCGCAAATTGTCGGGAAAAGAGGGAAGCTAATAGACAGCCTCTTTTTGTTGCGTGAATGGACCTCCGGCAGAGGTCCAGGGATGTTTAAGGACAACCCTATCATTCTAAACGCAGCTGATATCTGGTCAATGCCTGTCAGCACCCGCAAGGAGCATATCCTCGCTTGGAACAACGCCCTTTACCAAGGACAGATTGACGGCATGTACAACGTCGCCACTGCATACAACAGGTGTCAGGATAAGTTAGCCAGGTATAATGCGGAGCATGATACGGATGTCTTACGGTCAAAGCAAATTATCGGGTGTACAACTACTGCTGCCGCCAAGTATAGTGACAGTATTCGAGCTGCCAATCCGGGGATTCTCATTGTTGAAGAGGCAGGAGAGATCCTTGAAAGCCATGTTCTGACAGCCCTCACGCCCGAAACTTCCCAGTTAATTCTCATCGGAGATCACAAGTATGATTTCTGGCCTCTATCTGTTATTGTCGCTCAATTGTTTCTTTGTTTAGGCAACTTCGTCCAAAAATCAACAATTACGCATTGACCGTTGAAAAGGACGAGGCTTCGACCTCAATCGGTCTCTCTTTGAGCGTCTCATTCTGAAAGGCTATCCGCATGCCAAACTCACTGAGCAGCATCGGATGCGCCCCGAGATCTCTTCACTTATTCGGGAATTGACATATCCCGAGCTTGTTGATGCTCCGAAAACCATGAATCGCCCCAATCTACGGGGGGCCCAGGACAACATCATCTTCATAAACCATGACCATCCAGAAGATATCGACCCCAGGCTTTTGGATCGAAGAGATGGTGGCTCAACCTCATCGAAACAAAATGCCTTTGAGGTCGAAATGATACTCAAGATTTTAAAGTATCTGGCCCAGCAGGGATATGGAACAGGCGCCGTTGTAATATTGACCCCCTACCTTGGTCAGCTTCAACACATTCGGCAGGCGTTGAGGAAAGCAGACAATGATCCCGTTCTGAGTGACCTTGACTCATTCGACTTGGTCAGGGCCGGACTTGTTCCCGCTGCGACTGCTCAGATTGGAAAACGGCAAATTCGCTTAGCGACCATAGGTTTGTCAAGCCTTGCATTTAACTCTTCAAATTACTCGCTCTAACTCCTTTCTTCATTCTTCATTAGATAATTATCAGGGCGAGGAGAGTGATATTGTCCTTGTCTCGCTGACACGAAGCAACCCGAAGAACGATATTGGGTTTATGGTCTCTCCAGAGCGACTCAATGTCCTGCTATCTCGTGCTCGTGATGCTCTAATCATGATTGGCAATGTACACACATTTGAACGGTCTCGAAACGGCGGGGAGCTTTGGACAAGACTATTCACACAACTCAAAGCAGGAAAACATGTATATGAAGGAATGCCAGTCCGATGTGAACAACACCCCAACGGAACCGCTATCCTGAGCCGACCAGAAGATTTTGAGCTGCATTGCCCTGATGGCGGGTGCATGGAACCCTGGTGAGTGGCATTGTCATGCAGGACTTTCAATAATTGATGTCCTCCACAGTGGTGCATTGCTGAGCTGTGGGCAGCCTCAACATACATGCCCATCCAAATGTCACCAGCTGTCTGATCATTCCAAGATGTCATGCCCACATGTCATACGCACACAGTGCCCTAACGGTCACCTGCAGTCCTGGAAATGTTCACAGAACTTACCAACTACATGTCGCAAGTGCGAGCGAGAGGCCGATGCCGCAGAGAAGCGACGACAAAAGTACCACGCTCTCCAACAGAAGCGGGATGCAGATCAGCTTGCTCATACTCAGAAGATGGCTGAACTGGATGAAGCTATTGCACGTGAAGAAGAGCGCATCAATGACTCACGTAAAGTCGACGAAAGGACCATCGCCCTCCAACAAAAGAAGCATGACCTGGAAGCCACCAAATCTCGTGCCGATAATTCATTGCCACTGCCAGGGATGAAGTCGCTGCCACCATCATTGTCCTCAATCGGCTCTTCTTTGATGCAAACTCTGGGGTTCCAATCCTCAGTTGCCCAGAGGCCACGCAATACAGAGGGTAAGGCATTCATTCAAGTTTGAATCTCACTTCATATTCCTCATAGATAAAAGCCCTGCAAGCCCTGCAGCAGAAAGTGGATCCACGCCGCCAGTAACTGGTCAGCTGTTGCAACCAATACCTCCCTCTCCATCCGAACTGGAATGGCAGCGTCAGAAGGACGTGGAAGGTGCTATCAGTGCCGATATTGACACAATCATGAATATGACTGGACTCGAACGCGTTAAAGAGCAAGTTTTAACGATCAAAGCCCTCATCGAGACAAAGAGACGTCAAGGCACCTCCCTAAAGTGGGAAAGGTTCAATGTCGTCCTGCTTGGAAACCCTGGAACAGGTGAGTATGGCAGTCAAATGAATTGAATTAACCTATTACTTACTTTGTTTAAGGCAAGACTACGATTGCTCGGTCATACGGGAAGCTTCTGGCCTCTCTTCAAGTACTTCCGGGCAACCATTGGTTCGAGACTACTGGTTCTCGGCTCGCCACGGACGGTGTTGACGCTCTCAAGAAGAAACTCGAAGAGGTTATCAATGCTGGGGGCGGCACTGTCTTCGTTGATGAGGCCTATCAATTGACAAGCCAACATAGTTTTCAAGGCAAGCAAGTTCTTGACTTTCTTCTTGCGGAAATGGAAAACAATGTCGGCACCATTGTATTCATCTTCGCTGGTTACCGCAAAGAGATGGAGACATTCTTCGAGCATAATCCTGGCCTGATGAGTCGCGTACCATATCAGCTTCAATTTGACGATTACACCGATCCGGAGCTTCTCCACATGTACAAGAAACAAGTGGACCAACAGTTTCAGGGGAAAGGGAAGGTGGAAAGTGGCATCGAAGGACTCTATGTCCGCATTGCGATTCGGCGTCTAGGAAAAGGTCGGGGAAAGGCAGGATTTGGGAATGCTCGAGCATTACAAAACATGTTCGATCAGGTCACCCGCCGGCAGGCCAAACGATTACAGGAGGAACGCAAACAGGGCTGGTTTCCAGACGACTTCCTGATCGCCGGTGTTGACCTTATTGGATCCGACCCCGCTAAAGCGCGATTACAAAGTGTTGCTTGGAAGGAGCTTCAGGGTCTTATTGGGCTGAAGTCTGTCAAAGAGTCTGTGGAAAATCTCATTACTCTCGTTGACGAGAATTACCAACGCGAACTCAATGAGCGGGCTCCTCTCGACGTATCACTGAACCGAGTGTTTATTGGTTCCCCCGGAACAGGAAAAACAACGGTTGCGTCTCTCTATGGTCAGATATTGGCAGATCTAGGTCTTCTTAGCAACGGAGAAGGTGAATAACTTTAATCTGTCCTTGTTCGTGTCCTAAGATCTTGTTCTTGATAATCAGTCATGGTCAAGAACCCATCCGACTTTGTAGGCTCGGTTCTTGGACAGTCCGAAGAGAAAACCAAGGCAATACTGGCAACTTCAGTAGGAAAGGTTCTCATCATTGACGAGGTGAGTGGGTATGTGGTTACATTCCAAATGCACTAATGATATCAATGACAGGCATACATGCTGTATGGTGGTTCGGGCGGGGTTGGGAAGAACAACGACATATATAAAACTGCCGTCATTGATACCCTTGTTGCCGAAATCCAAAGTGTACCTGGGGATGACAGATGTGTTCTCCTCTTGGGCTATAGGGACCAGATGCTTGAGATGCTCCAGGTTTGTTGAATATTCTTTTAAGGGTAGGGAGTGGTCGTACTGATTTCAGCCTGGATAAAGAATGTCAACCCAGGTTTATCGCGGCAATTTGTACTTGAGGATGCCTTTGACTTCGAAGACTTCGACAATGAACAACTTCTTCAAATTCTCAATATGAAACTGAAGAAGCGCGACCTTTCTGCTACTGATTCCGCCAAAAACGTTGCCATCGAGGTTCTAGGGCGCCTTCGTAACCGTCCAAATTTTGGGAATGCAGGAGAAGTAGAAAATCTTATCACCAAGGCCAAGCAGCATTATCAGTCGCGAGCCAAGAGTTCAAAACGTTTTACCGATATTGTTTTCGAGCCACAAGACTTCGACCCAGACTACGACCGAGGCAATCGGGCATCATCCAATCTCTTAAAACTGTTTGAGGACATTGTTGGCTGCGATAAGATCGTGAAACAGTTGGAGGACTACCAACGTCTTGCTGCAAGACTGAAGAGTAGAAATATTGATGACCGAAGTCAAATTCCTACTAATTTTGTTTTCAAAGGACCTCCAGGCATGTCGGCATTACTCTGATTATACAAAGGCTAACCGGAATTTAGGCACCGGGAAAACGACAGTTGCCCGAAAAATGGGGCAAGTATATTACGACATGGGGATGTTATCTTCGAAGGAGGTCATTGAGTGTTCGGCCACCGACCTCGTAGGTCGCTACGTGGGCGAGACTGGTCCAAAAACAAAACAGTTGCTCGAGAAGGCACTCGGGAAAGTTCTGTTCATCGATGAGGCGTACAGGTTGAGCGAGGGTCATTTTGCCAAAGAAGCCGTCGATGAACTGGTTGCTGCATTGACGCTGGATAAATTCAAGTCAAAGATCATTGTCATCCTCGCCGGATATGACCAGGACATGAACGACCTTCTGTCCGTGAACTCTGGGTTGGCCAGCCGTTTCCCGGAAGAGATGATCTTCAAAAACATGGAGCCAGTGGATTGCCTCGAAGTTTTGCAGCGAGAACTTGCAAAGAAGAAGGTCCAGCTTCCTGAATTGAACGACAAAACATCTACCACCTATCTTCGCATGTCGAGCCTCATTCTTGAAACTTCTGGGTTGTCGACCTGGGGTAACGCTCGGGACATTATTCAGCTCTCCAAAAAGATGATACAAATTGCACTCTTGGCAGACTCTTCCGATGACGACTTGATGGTGCTGCCAGCTGAAGAGGCTGTTCAATGCGTGGAAACTATGTTGAAGGATCAACAAGGACGGAGTGTTACAAAGCCACGCAAAGTACTTGATTTGCTGGAGCGGTTACCTCCAGCCCCACAACGCTCACAGGATGCCACACGAATCGAAGTCACAAGTAAAGTGCCTCAAAAAGAGCCTGCTCATGAACTAGAAACAGAGGACGATTCGCTGTCAGCTAACACCCAGGACAAACGTGACGCTGGTGTATCAGATGCAGAGTGGAAGCATCTGTCAGCATGCAAACAAAGAGAACGAGAGCGAGAGCAGAGGGAGAAGGAGGCGGCGGAAAAGCTGAGGATACAAATCGCAGAACAAGAGGAGACAGTACGGAAGCAGAAGGAGATTGCGGAGGAACTCAAACGAGCTGTCGCCAAGGACGAAGCCGAGCGTCAAGAGCTCAAACGTCGACGTGAGGCTGCGCGCCTTAAAGAAGTTGAAGCTGAATTCAAAAGGCGGACATTTGAAGAGAAGAGGCGGATCGAAGAGGAGAGGAAGAAGAAGGAAGAAAGGGTGCAGAAAGCCCTGCATGACATTGGAAATTGTGTCGCTGGCTATCGTTGGATCAATATAGGAACGGGCTATCAGTGCTCTGCGGGGGGCCATTTTGTTTCCAACGCAGAACTTCCACTTTAACCACTCAAATATTTCGATAGATGTGACTGAACTCTTATCTTGACAATCGAATAACCGGAATTCGTTGACTGGTGAGAAGAGCTTAAGCTATTTAAATAAGTTATCTCAGAAAGGTACATAAAGTGCCCACTGCCGACGCGTCGGGTGTTGTTATCAGATAAGACTCATCACAGATTTATCACAGTTCCGCGGTCACCACTCTCTACCGGCGCTGTCCAGCTCCAGTTTTACCGCGATACCGTGAAGGTAACATGTATAACCATAGTCGTGTAACGGGGTGAAGATAAATTTTTCCCCAGTATAGCCTGCTTCTGAAATACCAAAATGATCGGGTTAGCATAACTAGTACTACTTCCGAGATAAGATGCCCACTTGTTTGAAATGGTGTGTAATACGACATTCCTAAGGAGGGAATAGTTAGCACCAGCAGCTGAGAGATATTCAGAGCCTTGGTTTACAATTCTCTCCAGGATCAGAAGCCTGAAGGCTGTTGGACGTCGCACAAGACAGGCACTCGGCTAAGGTTTTTCGGGCAATCGCCGTCCTACGTACAACCCAACACACCGTGACCCTTTTTTCATTGCTCCCTCCCAAAAAAAAAGCCATCTCAACCGCACTTCCCCGGTGGTCGTCTCCTGCCCTCTCCCCTCTATATCAAACGAGTCGTGTTCATGGCTGAGGAAATAGATTACGAGGCCTTGCCAGCTAATGCGGGGTTTGCGGTACGTGTTGCGGTCCTTATATGGGGCTTCGATAAATTTATGGCGTTTCTTTCTTAGGTCAACATGTTGGCTGGTGCCCTAGTGAGTGATCTACCTTGAAAGAGTACAGGCCGTCTCCTAATCCATATTGGCAGGCTGGCATATCCGAACATGCAGTCATGTTTCCCATCGACAGCATCAAAGTTGGTCTTTGAATTCCAAGCATACCTTCAAAAGTTGAAGTTCCCTTTCCAACAGACGCGAATGCAAGTTTTCGCAACATCTCCTGTTGCCGTGTACAGCGGCGTCGGCAATGCATTCACAAGAATTTCGTCGACGGAAGGAATGAGGGCGCTATGGCGAGGAGTGTCTTCTGTTGTATTGGGGGCTGGCCCAGCTCATGCGGTTCACTTCGGAACACTAGAAGCTGTTAAAGAGCTCGCAGGCGGAAACGAGGCGGGCAATCAATGGGTGGCTACATGTTCGTCGCTCAACTTTTTTCAACCTTTCTGAACTTGTACCAACTTCTCATTTTTTGTTCAGCATTAGCAGGAGCTTCGGCAACTATTGCCAGCGATGCTCTGATGAATCCCTTTGACGGTACGTTCATTGGGAAAAAGACTTTGCTGCCGCGCATACTGATGACTGCGCATTTAGTGGTCAAACAGAGGATGCAGGTACACAAGTCCGAATTTCGGTCGGTTTTCACATGTGCGCGGACTGTATTTCGGCAAGAGGGCCTTGGGGCTTTCTATGTGTCCTATCCAACTACATTGGCCATCTCAATACCGTTCAATGCAATCCAATACACTGTCTATGAACAGTTGAAACGATTTATGAACCCTTCACATCAGTACTCGCCAACGACACATATCGTCTCTGGGGCGGTAGCTGGGGCAGTTGCGGCTGCTGTGACAACCCCGTTGGACGTAGCCAAGACGATCCTGCAGACTCGTGGAACTTCTGCGGATGCAGACATCCGTAATTGCAGGGGAATGACGGACGCGTTCAGCGTTATCTGGAGAAGGGATGGGTTGAAGGGCTTTGGGCGAGGATTGACACCGCGAGTATTGACGATTATGCCCAGTACGGCCCTTTGCTGGCTGTCATATGAGTTTTTCAGTACGTGTTCCTATGTTATCAGCCGCGTGATATCGGAATCTGACATACGGCCCTTGCAGAGGCGGCCATTCGGACTGACTGAGATTTGGTATAGGTTGGGACGGAGATATATTCACTAATATTTTCGGCTGAGTTTGTGCTGGGGGCAGCTACATAATTACCTACTAGACCCTTCTTACTATGCTTCCTTTTGTATACGCATACTAGAATGATGGAAGTCGCGCTTGAATATTCTATGCTCAGTTATATTACGTAAATGGATGACATCACTCGCCCAAATCGCGCTGTATCTGCTTGCAATGGACCGCGGCTTGAACTTCAACCCCCACCATCTCTCGCGTCCTCGTTGTCCTTTGCGATGACGAAGCCCAGAAAGGTCTCTCCAAAGCATTCCAAGCAGCAGAAACCCGCCTCAGTTGTAATTCCGTTGGCCACACCCACCGAGAGCTCTGTTAGCCCGACAACGCCGGTGACCCCCAAGACCCCCGCCGATGAGGGCATAGATTTTTTCCAGGCTCAAGTTCGTCCAGGAGACGCTCCAATTCGTGTATACGAGCTCCGCCTCGACACCGACGGTGGTCCACACAAAGACCGTTCGGTGCGTGCACTTCGGCATCTCACGCGTATCGCTACTGATCCAAACCATAGTACATTCGCCTTCCACCTGCATATGTTCCGTATATTCTCCGTGTATCAATCGATGCAGGCACACCTGCTGCCAGAAACGGCGTCTTCAAAACTAACTTTCCTCTTGATGGTGGAGCCTTTGGTCGCGATCGCTTTGCTGAGCGCAAGTACGCGTCTTTTGCGAACTTATGCGCATATAATTTTTCTCTAACTAGATATGCAGGCTCCCTACGGACTATTCGAAACCTATCCAGGTCGATCTTCCGATATCGCATGCTGGCGCGTTTGTTTATTGGGTTGAATACGACGGTGACGCGTCTGGTCAGCGAATCAAGGGACGTGAGGGGTTTTTCAATATCGACCCCATCCTCAAAACCAAGGCTCGCAGTTCCATACTAGACCCGCAGACTCTGAAGCCTCTTTCTCCCGCTAACGGCGGGGCAGTCGTGAGCAAGGACCAATATGTCAATCTACCACTGAACGGCCTTGCAATCTTGACTGTCGTGTCGAAATGGATGGGGCCAATTTCTCAATGGCAACGACACTTCGAAGAAGCCTCTCAGCGTGGTTACACAATGTTGCATTGGACGCCCTTGCAAGAGCGGGGCGAGAGCGGAAGCCCTTACTCCCTTCGGGATCAGTTGAAGTTCGACCCAGCTGTCAGCAGCGATCCCATCCAGGTCGACCAGATCCTTAAGATTGCGAGAGAAGATTATGGTCTTTTGGCTCTGACAGACGTTGTCCTCAACCACACTGCAAATGATAGCCCGTGGTTGATTGAACACCCTGAAGCTGGTCCGTATACCTCTTGGTCCTTAGCGATACGTCTAATATACAACTTTGCCTCTCAGGTTACAGCCCCGCGAATTCCCCCCATTTGACACCCGCCCTTGAACTCGACAATGCCATGATAGACTTTTCAGGCTCCCTTTCTGCCAAAGGACTGCCAACATCCGTCCACTCCGAAGCAGATATTAACGCCATCATAAATGGATTTAGCACGTCGATTCAAGGGCTCGATTTATGGCAGTTCTATGTCCTTGACGTCGAACGCGAAAGACAAGCAATGAAGGACGCTCTCACTTCTGGTAAATACGTGCCCTGGTCGGGACCAGACGTTGAAGGCAAGACCGTGGTGGAGCTCGCAAAGATTGCTAAATCTCGAGGTATTATCTCGGGGTTCAATGCCTTCTCGTCAAGGTTCTGTGTCAAGGCGGATGCAGTTGTTACTGCAGGCATGGTGAAAGCGGCTTTCACGCAAGTTTCCGAACATGACGCTTTGGCGGACGCTTGGGTCAAGGTTGTCGACGTAATCAATGTACCACTTTATGAAGAATGGAAAGAGGACACTAGGGTGGCGACAGAGAATATCAGAAATCGAATTCGATATACGAGGCTAGACGAACATGGTCCTAAACTAGGTGAAATCACGAAATTGTACGTGAACTTCATGCTCTACTCATTTCTTTCACTTACTCAAGCCCCTCAGAAACCCCCTTGTTGAGAGTTACTTTACACGTGTGTCTCCATCATCCAAGGCTGACGACCCCCTTGTCTATTCTCTTGCCAATAATGGTTGGATCTGGAATGCCGACCCTCTCCAGAATTTTGCCCTCCCACCCTCTAAAGCCTACCTCCGTCGCGAGGTCATCGTGTGGGGAGATTGTGTCAAACTGCGATACGGGTTGTCGCCATCCGATAACCCCTGGCTATGGGCTCACATGACAGCATATGTCACGTCCCTTGCACGCATGTTCGATGGATTCCGCATCGACAATTGCCATTCCACCCCTTTGGAAGTGGGAACTGTGATGCTCGACGCGGCCCGAGTTGTACGACCTGACTTGTATGTATGCGCTGAGCTATTCACGGGGAGCGAGGAGATGGATCTAGTGTTCGTTCGTGAACTCGGGGTCAACAGTCTGATTAGAGAGAGCGGCAATGCGCCTGATCCCAAGGAGTTGTCGAGGTTGATATACAGGCATGGAGTTGGCAAACCTATTGGTTCGTTTGGTTTGCACCTACACTGTCAGAGCGTCACTAATCGCTTGTGAAGGATCCATGGACGGCGCTTGTATGACGACTGTTGAGGAACTACCTTCTCCGACAGGCAAGGGTCCCGTCAGGACATGCATAGTCAGCCCGCTTAATGGCGCCCTTCCTCATGCTCTGTTTTACGATCTTACCCATGACAACGAATCTTATCTCGATAAGCGTTCGGCTGAGGATGCTCTCTCTACCGGCGCCTTAGTGACGTTTAGCTACAGTGCTATCGGCTCTGTTAAAGGATTCGACGATCTTTATCCTAAACTCTTGAATCTGGTCTCCGAGGAGCGCCTTTATGATGTGACTGGTTTCGGGGAACAACGTGGGATCGCTAAAGTCAAAAGAGTTTTAAATAACTTGCACCTAGAAATGGTGCTTCGAGGCTTCGAGGAGGGTCATGTCCACCAGGAAAATGATGTACGTGACACATGTTTACGGGCTCTCTTGTTTTTAACTTCTTCGATCTAGTATATCGTAGTTCACAGGGTACAACCAACCACTCAAAAGGGATATATGCTGGTTGCTCATACAGCATTCTCTAAAGGTTCTAAAGATCGTGGTTTTAGTACGTATACCGGTTTCCTTCGTTTGAGACGCCCGACTTAATTCGCGACATTATAGTTGATTCCATCAAGCTCCGGCGCACCCGTGCCAAGTTCATAGTTGGCACCAGTATCGATATCTCATCATACGAAGTCCCCAAGAATGCCAAATCTCTTCAAGGAATGCCCTCTAAACTCATTGAGATGGCGCCCGTCATTGTCCCCCAAGGATTGGATTATGAAGGTCCATATTCCGAAGTCGTCGTTCCGGAGTACTTCCCCCCAGGCAGCATCATGATCTTTGAGACACAGATGCAAAACTTCGACGCAGAACTGGACGAGTTTTGCTCAAAAGGGGCACAAGAGGCCTTCGGAAACCTCAGTCTTGTCGATCTCAATGTCGTTCTCCATCGTGCCGAAGGTGAAGAGCGAGATGCTACTGGCGGGAAATTTGGTGTATACGATGTGCCAGGCCTTGGCAAGATGGTATATTGTGGATTGGAAGGGTGGATGCACCCTCTCCGTCATATCATGAGATATAATGAACTCGGCCACCCTCTTTGTGCTCACTTGAGGGAAGGTAGTTGGGCGCTAGACTATGTTCATGAGCGTCTTACTTAGTAAGTCCCTTCTATTTTGTAGCACATCAACTGACACTTCGCTTTTTAGCCAGGTCGAAACATTCCCTAACTTGGCGCAGCCCGCCCAGTGGCTCAAGGAACGCTTCGATCGTGTCTCTAAGAGTGTGCCGAACTTCATGCGTCCCAAGTACTTTGCGCTAGTCATCTCTACGGCTTACAAGGCTGCGCGTCGGGCCGTCATTGAACAATGTTCCGAGTTTGTCGTTTCTGGACATTCGTTTACACATGATCTGGCCCTGTGTGCAGTTCAGATGCATGGATTGGTCAAGTCGGCTTCTCTCGACCCTGGCGCTGCTACTCCCTCTTTGGCTGCCGGACTTCCTCATTTCGCAGCCGGATGGGCGAGGTGCTGGGGTCGCGATGTCTTCATATCGCTTCGAGGCCTTTTCCTTACGACTGGAAACTTCGAAGGGGCAAGGAAGCATATTCTCGCCTTCGCTTCGACTTTGAAACATGGGCTGATTCCTAACTTGTTGGATTCGGTTCGTAACCCGCGGTATGTACCTTGAGCATTCGTTCATTTTTTTCGTGTCTCACGGTTGTTTAGCTACAATTCCCGCGATTCCCCTTGGTGGATGCTGCAGAATATCCAAGACTATGTCGTGAGCGCCCCGGACGGCCTATCTATCCTCTCCGAATCCGTGAAGAGGCGGTTCCCCAAGGATGATACATGGGTTTCTTGGGATGACCCACGCGCCTATGCTTACTCAAGTACCGTAGCGGAAATCATACAGGAAATTCTGCAACGCCACGCGGACGGAATTCACTTCAGGGAGTACAACGCCGGCCCAAACCTCGATATGCAGATGAAGGACGCAGGATTTGATATTAATATCCGCGTAGATTGGGAAACTGGGCTAATTTTTGGTGGTAATGCGCATAACTGTGGAACCTGGATGGACAAGATGGGCGAGTCACAGAAAGCAGGGACGAAGGGTGTTCCAGGAACGCCACGCGACGGTGCGCCTGTCGAGATTACTGGGCTTCTCAAAAGCACTTTGTCGTGGGTCGACGGACTGTCGGCGGCTGGCAAGTTCCCTTTCAAGGGTGTTAATGCAACAAGTGAGTTCCTAAATACTATATCTCAATTCGGATGCTGACGCGTATCGCGCTAGTTGACGGGAAGAAGAAGCTGGTCACGTACAAGGAATGGGCTGGCCTCATCAAGGCGTCGTTTGAGAAGTGTTACTATGTGCCGCTGAGTAAGTCCCATTTGACGCTCTCGTCTTCACCAGGCTAAAGGAATGTTAGATCCCTCGGAGGACGCTAAATACGCTATCAACTCTTCTCTTGTGAATCGCAGAGGCATCTACAAGGATGTTTACGGGTCTGGGCAAGGGAGAGAATGGTCCGATTACCAATTCCGACCCAATTTCCCAATTGCGATGACAGTCGCACCAGACTTGTTTGACCAGAAAAGGGCCCTGGGCGCCTTGAAACTTGCTGACCAAGTTCTACGCGGCCCCCTTGGAATGAAGACGTTGGATCCCATCGACCTTCAATACCGCCCGAATTATGACAACTCTAATGATTCAATGGATGCTTCTGTTGCAAAGGGATTGAACTATCACAACGTGTGTAGTGTCCTGCCTATCGTTATTACGGTCTGACTACAATGATTGACGCTAGGGTCCTGAGTGGGGATGGCCGCTGGGTTACTTCTTACGCGCCTATCTTCATTTCACAACGATTGAGGCTAACGAAGAGGTGAGTAGCATACCATTTGGGCATCGCGTCTATTAAACATTCGACCAGGACACAAAGAAGGCTCTGTACCACTTGTACAAGATACTTCTGGAGCCTCGGCGACATATCCAGGACGATGCGTGGGCAGGAATCCCGGAGCTCACGAACGAGGACGGAAAATACTGTGCAGATTCGTGCAACACCCAAGCCTGGAGCGCGAGCACGCTGCTGGACTTTTTAGAGATTGTGCACAAGAGGCACGGCGCGTAGACGCGTTGTTTTGATGTGATTGTACTTGTATCGCTGTAACATGAGATGTAAACGAGAGAAGTTGTAGCTTAGTCGTCGAGCTCGTGCTCTCCAAGTTGTATCTCCTTATCCTCCTTCCTTCCTTAATGCCCGTATGTCTTTCTTTGGTTTCGAAGATCAAGATCTAGAACAGGAAAAGCTCAACTTCAAACATTCTGATACACACCCCAACGAAGACCTTGCTGTATATACCTGGGGAGAGGAGGGTTACGACGGTCTAGGTGATCTGCTCCAGGAGGGCCGCGATGAGCTTAACGACGAGACTTTTGGTGACGACGGCGTCGTCGGTATGTAATTCTCCTCTTCGTTTGTGGACACCGCCTGATATGAGTCAACTCAGGCAAGGACTTTGATTTCTCAACGCCTGCTCTTGCGGATCCTATCAGGCCTGTTCAGGACCACAAAGTACAGTCAATTACCAAGGACCAGTCTCCTCAGGTAGTTCAATCTGTTCCTGCTCGGCCCACTCAACCCCGTACGAATTTTCCCCATACCTAGCTCACCTGAGCTACTCTTGACCGCCTAATTCAATAGCTCGATCATTCCAATCATTGGAGGCAATATGGGACGACAAGTCTCCTTTCTCGGTCCTTCCACGAAACAGTGCGACCGGTCGCTCCATCAACGAACTTCGTCGCCCATCACCCGCGACTTCAAGGTTTTCGCCCTTCGATGGAAGCCACTCACCTGGAATTGGTCAACAGTCTCCCCACGTAAATGCAAAGCCGGGAGTCAGGACTCTTCAAGAACTTGAGGCCGAGATGCGTGCGGCTGCTCAGCAATCTCGTCAACGACAGTTAGAGCAGCAGCAGCTTCTCTTACAGCAACAAGAAAAAGAAACTCTGCATATGCTTCAACTGCAGCGCGAGCGTGAACGCCAACAGCTTTTACAGCAGCAACAAGAACGAGAACGCGAGTATGAGCGACAACAAATTCTCCAGTACCAGGAGCAACAACATCAGTTACAGATCCAGAGGGCTCTCCAGCAGCAGCAACGGGAGCAGATGCAACATCAACGCACGCCTCCTCCCAGAATGCTTCCTGGCGTTTCTCCATCTCCGCGTTTTCACGAACACCAACGTCATATGCTGCTTTTGCAACAGCAACAAGAACAACAGCAACGTCTGCAGGAGCTTCAGGAGCAACTTCGTTACGAGGAACTAGAACGTCAAATGATGGCGCGCGCACAGCAGAGTAATAGTCCCAATCATTTTGCTCACCGCAGACAGCCTTCTGGTCCGACTCCTGCTGAACTCCAGGCCCATCTCCTCCTCCAGCAACAGCAGCACGACAGGCGCCAGCGCTCTCGATCTCCTGCCGTTGTTAGCCAATTCAATGTTGCGCTCCCGGAGAATCTCTCATACCTTCCCCAAAATCTGCAGCAACGTCTACTCTCAGAGCTAGCACAATCAGAGATGCGTGCTTCTTCTCCTGCTGAACAGGAGGCTCTAAGAAACGAAGCAATGCGCAAGATTGTCGAGGCAGAAAAGATGGAGGAGAAGAGGAGAAAAAAAGCTGCCAAGATTGCTCATATGGTACGTCACTCTTCCTTGATTTCGGTCATTGCATTTATCGAACCTGTAGGCACGGTATAACGACCTCATGACACAATCAGACAAGGACTTCATTACCAGGATTCAGGTCTCGCAGCTAGTCACTCAAGATCCCTACGCAGACGATTTCTATGCCCAAGTCTATGGCGCGATCCTACGGTCTCGCATGGGTATCCAAGCTCAGGACGATCGTGTGCTGAAGTTCACGTCTGGCGGTGGTGTTGGCCTTGGCCTTGCACAGAAGGCCGGTAATCGACGACCCAACGCAATGCTTCGTATGGAACAGCAAGTTGAGCGAATTGTCAGTAACGCCCGCAGAAGAGAAGAGGAGAAGGGTCTTCATTGTATGTTCTGCCTTGTTTGATTCGTGCATGCAACCTGACGTCGCTTTATCGTAAAGCTCTTCATAACTTACAAGGTGCTCTTGGCAAGACCTCGGGCCGTAGTTACAAAGCTGCGCCTCGTCAACTCCTTCAAGTCGACGGTGCTCCCAGCGCCTCTCCAACCTTGTCACCCGCCCACGCGCACATAAATAAAGACTCTTCCCAAAAATCTAAAGAGGGTGCTGCTCAGGAGGCTGCCAAATTGGGACGTGAAGCTTTGGGCAACGCAGCCGATGTAAGCATGATAGTCACTCATCTTCCTAGGATTAATCTCATAAAGAATGATCCCTCAGACCGACGGTCTTGTTCGCAAGGAACCACTTACTCAGCGTCAGATTCTGGTCGCCGTCGAGAGTTTGTACGACCTTGTGTTGAATACGGAGAACATCAAAAGAAGCGAGCCCTCTCCCGAAGATGGCGAAGAGTATGCTGCTCAATGGTCAGTGATGTTGCCTCTTGTGATTTTCGTTTTTCTTATATGCTTGTCCAGGAAAATAGAGTACGAGGCTAGTGTGGATCAACTCTGGGCTGGACTAAAGGTCATGGTCCCTCTTGAGACTAGGTAGGCCATGCCCCGCGTTCTCTCTAGTCTCTCATTGTGTTGACCGTACCTTGACAGCAACCCGCATCCCTTCATATCCCTCCTTGTTCCTAGCAAGGGCAAAAAGATCCTGCCTCGGGCCACGCGACACTTGAGCCACGAACGGATGTGTACTCTACTAACACTCCTTGTTGCATGCTTTGATCAATTGGACGTTGTCCGGCACGCACACTTGTTGGATACCGTCGAGGATACGAAAGAACGAGCCGAAGTCGAGCGTCAATCTGAAGCATTCCTGACGGGAGTGTTGCACAGTATTCTCCCCGTCGTCGCTAGGGCAGAATTGAAACTGGTCACTGGTCTCCTTGGTTTGCTGTTGGACCGGACGAACATTGTTCACGTGGCTCAGTCTGCAGTATGTTACCTCAATACACCCAGTTCGCACGGATACTAAGCATTGCTGCAGGCTGGAATTGCCTTGTTGACGCTCTTCCTCAGTCGTGTCGAGGTGATGAAACAGGCCTTGAGCAATGGTATTGAGTTCGCAGAGACTCCCACTACCGATGAAGCCATGAAATGGTAGGACTATTATTATCATTCTGTCTAGAGTGTCCTTGACCGTTATCGCTCAGGAAATCCATGTTTGATCATTTATTCCAATTCCTTGCCCCTCATCTACCTTCACTGTTCCCTTCGGTACGGATGACCGCAAACCTACCCCCTGGACACGCCAAGCCTGCTGATCACGCTGACCAACCTGTCTGGCAATTACTTGCTGCGATTGCTTTACATGCGGGGATCGAGCAACAGCAGACACTCGTCACCACACTGCGAGAGAAAGTTTTGGAGATCGTGTATAGCGTCAACAAGGGCTGGGTCACCAACGAGGATGAGCGCCAGACAAAACTAGCCAATGTCAATCTTTTCCTACACGCTTTGAACTTAGACAGTTCACTTATTGCTCTGTAATTTTTGCTGATCACGATATATTACAATTTTCTGCACTGTGTTTGAGCCATCATACATCATAATCAGTTGGAAGTGCGCGTTAGGCTTATGGCACACAGGCTGTTAGGCCGTTGGGTAACAATCTCATGAGAAGATTGCCCATTTACTATAATATTTATACTATGTAGACTGAAACTATGTAGAGCTACGTGAGGTTGAGTACTACGGGCATGAATGTCCCATTGCGGCGTCGCGGTGACATCTTTCCGGATTACCAAATCGGTAACCCTATCTCCAACTCAATCATCTCTTGAAAGGACTCTAGTGTTGAAGTAGGTTCAAGTAGAGCAAATGACTGAAACGCCCACGTTGAATACTACCTCTCTCATCCTGTACGAGCTGCTTTCAGAGGACGCCCAAAATCATATCACAAAGGCTCACAATACACTAAAATTGCGGACGAGATTTGGCAAAGTGGTTGGGACGAATTTGGATTTGAATTTGATGATTGTTTCATAGAGGAATTATTCCATTGAAATCATGACAATTAATAATGTTTCACCATTATAAAGGGGTTTACACTCAAATTCTAACACGGTGGGTAAAGCTATACTTTACTTCTTAATGCCTTAATCTTGCATTGAAGATGCGTCAAACCGTCTATTATTATTAGTCTATGATCAGCTGCTCCACTAATGTTCCCCGCAACCCCGCAACCAGATGGCCATGTCTCACGCTGACGCCAAGGCCTTATAACCCGTCGCAGAAGACACGACACTGCCTCAGCCATGACACCCCAGACCCCACTCGTTGGCGTAGCCGCTGCCCTTGCTTCGGCAGCCCCAAACCGCACAGCACTCTCTCAGTTCAGTCTCGTCAACAAAGTTGGTCTCGTCACAGGAGGGCATCGCGGGATCGGTCTTGAAATCGCCCTCGCCCTCGCCGAAGCTGGTGCAACGATTTACTGCCTTGACCTCCCCGCTAAGCCTGACGAAGACTGGTTGAAGGTCCAAGCATACGCGGCTCAGCTTCCAGCCTTAGAGGCAGGGCGTGGTAGGCTCGAGTACGTCTCCGGGGACGTCACGGACCAAGCAGGAATTTGGAAGATCGCGGAGCAGATTGCATCTCAAGAAGGGAGCCTTGACGTCTGTGTTGCAAACGCTGGTATATTGCGTGGTGCCGAATGCCTGGAATACCCCGCAGAAGAATTCCGCAAGGTTTGTGGAATGGCCCAGAGGGTCCTTCAACAGTGACACATTTTGCAGTTGATTGATATCAATGTGAATGGAGTCCTTTTCTCAGCCCAGGCCGCAGGGAGGCAGATGGAGCGTCTTGGGATCCGGGGAAGCATTATCCTGATTGGAAGCATGAGTGGCAGCATTACCAACCAGGTAAGCACGGTATCACAGAAGTTAAACACGTTATAATTGCTGACATCGCGGACTGATAGAACCAACACTGGGTAGCGTACAACACGAGCAAATCTGCTGTGCTTCAGATGGCACGATCCATGGCGTGTGAGCTTGGAGTCAAGGGTATCCGCGTAAACTCGATTAGCCCAGGTTATATCTATACACAGTGAGTAGCTATGTCGCGGGACTGACCGAGAAAAAGGTGCTTCGGGCAGCTGACCATGCGATTGACAAGGATGACGCGTGATTTTCTTGACACCAAGCCTCACCTGATGTCCGAGTGGTCTGCTCAGAATCCATTGGGTCGACTTGGACGGCCGGATGAACTTCGTGGAGTGGCGTTGTGGCTGGCTAGTGACGCTTCTACGTTCTGCACCGGAAGCGAGTGAGTGATTTTCTTTACATATCCTAAGAGAAGTAAGTTGAACATGATCTAGCATCATTGTGGACGGTGGCCATCGTGCGTGGTGAACAAAGAAACTGGAGACATAGGAAACGGATATTCCCCATGTAACATACAGCGAAAGATATGTAGGACCAGAGCTCACTATTTGAAAAGCATATCAGTTGAAAGTACCTATGCATACTGTCTTGAATGCACTCGTACCCTTTCTAACCTAAGTTTGCGTTCTCTTCGGGGCTCACAACACCTCGGCTGTGTCTCATCATAAATCTGTTTCGTCAAGCATAGACTCGTAACCATTTCCAACATCAACTTAAACGTGACAGCAATACCTGATGCAATCAATATATGACAGGTTCCAATGTTCAATTACAAGATACAATATGCAAAAAAAAACAAATCGCGCACATACAATATTCAGAAGCCAATATTATCCAGCCTCGTCCCATTCTGGTCCATACACCACTCAAAGCGTGCACAAGGTGGCCAAAGCCCCGCCGGCTCATCCCCCGCATCCTTCAACAGCAACGCAACGACCCCATGCGGCGGCACTTGATAAGCCGTGAAGTTCCTCACAGCCGTCCCATTATCTGTATGCGTCCATAAATCCTTTCATAAAAAATATCAGTGTCAGCTTTCCTAGCTTCCACCCCAAACCTAGACGCACCCGCACGGCATATTGCCTCCCTGCGCGGATCCACGGCGACTCCGTCAAGTTGAAGAACATATCTGTCGGCTCGTTCAGAATGTTGAGCTTCAAAGACACGTACATCAGCCTAAAATCAATTACAAATTGCAATCTGGAGAAATATTTACCAGCATGAACAACGTCCCGTTCTGGCTCTCCCCGCTCCAGTACTGCGCAGGGTACGAGGAGTTGTACGACCAGTCCGGCTGAAATACAATAGTGACGATAAACATTCCGTCCGCTACGAAAAGGTGGCCTGAACGTACATTGAGCCCCCATCTGAAGGGGCTAATAGACGTCCCAACAACAGGATCTTGATTAATCGCAATGATTTCCGTGTTTTTCAGGATCTCCAAAGTCTGAGACGTAGCAACAGATAGCTATTCAACAACTTCTTGATGAGGGGGTGCATCATGACCAGAAACAAGGAAGCTACATACATCCGTTGACTATTCAAGCCACAATCAGAATCAATGCAACGGAAGAAGCGAGGAGCACCCACAATAAGAAGAGGCGACTTCATCAGTGCCCAAGCTGTGAAATGTGACTTGGCCTCGTCGAAAGTGAGGTCTCCATTGCCCCTAGATGCGCGAGGCATCAGAACATTGATGCTGTAATGAAAGTTTCAAAGCACAACATACACTTCAAGCTACAACAGAAAAGTCATCAGCAGATATAAGGAAGCAAATGATGTACTAACAATATCCATGTCGTTATGGCCGTAGAAGTCAGACGCCCAAGTAATGAACGAGTTCCTACGAAAACCATCAGTGGCCTCGCTCAATATTAAATTCTTGTGAAAGACTTGCTGGTTGATGATACTAGCGAGGACATCCCATTGCGGACCTTGTACATACGTTTAAGATCAAGACCAAGATTAAAAAAGCCATTCTAAACATACCAATATCTTCCGTCGTCTACGACGCATGCATAAGCATTACGCAAGTCCTGAATCAAATCAACTTCACTTACCCTCCATGTCTGCCCCAGCCGGCTTGCCCACAGCCACGGTTGTTCCTGGCCCATGACATCAGCCAACACGATGATACCCCGCGCTTGCAACACATACCCTTCCCCATTCACACAGCGAGAACAGAATCGGAGGTTTTCCAGACGTCTTCGCAAGTTCTGCGATGGCATTCGACATGCGAGTATACTCTGCAGCACAGGTCAGCGTGGATTCAGGAACGTGAACGGGCAGACGCACTTCCGTATATCCCTTGCTTGATAATGGAATCGAACGGGACTATACGTGGACTATGAGATCACGTACGATCCTTCCAGAATGCGAGACGATCACCTACCAGCACAGTTATCGTATCTATGGATACGTTCATCAGCGAGTAACTCTAATCTATTCGAAGAAGAATCTCTCACTTCAATAAATCGAATCCCCAGTCCTGGAAAAGCTTTGCATCCCTATGATCGAAAACTCGTCGTTAGTCGACGCCGCACGCAATAGACGGATGCACCTTGCTTCGTTCTGGAACGACCCAGGATATAGCTGACAAGTGAACCATCCCGAATCGCCATACTAAGACAGAACTACCTCAGTAACAAACCTCGAAGGGATAGATCAAGTTCTCACTATCCCTGCTTTGCTGAATTATATACTAGTGTCAGCGTCAAGAGACATCTGCAAGGGGAAGGGAACATACAGTCCAAGCGCATGGATCTTATCAGTCAAACTATTCATCCCAGAAGGGAAACGTTCTTTGTCTGGGTCGAGTTTGATCAGCTTGCAAGTAATTCGGAAGAGTGTGGGAGGAACAACACACTGGCTTGAATGTCACCCGAAGCACTTCGATTCTTCTCCGAGTAACAATCATCGAGATTCATGTGGCTGTAGCCCACGTCCTAAACCATATCATCGTCTAGATGTCAATTTTTTAGAGGCAAGAAGCCACGCACAAGAAGCCCAAGCGACTTTATCAAAGTCGCCGTCTCGATGACCACTGTCTCGTTTATGTTACACTGACGAAGATGGATGTCAGAATGGAATGGAAGAAGAACCGTGTATGTCGACATATACGCACAGCGTATGCATTCCAGGCTACATTCCGCTCGTTAGAACAGCGGACACTGGGACGAACATGAACTCAACTATTGTAACCCATGACTATGGAAAGGAAAGTAAGATTTGCAGCTCTCAAGAGCGTCTGAAAACTCACAAGGAAGACGGCCGACGCCATTGTTGAGAGCGACTGCCCTCTGCAGCGTAGCGAACAAGACGATACTCGCGGTCACAATATTGGACAGCATTGTGCAAACGGCAAGTTACCTGAACCCCTCCCAGATGTGACACTTTATATATATGTAGCACAGAAGAAGGAAGCTCGGTTGAGCATGTGGAGCGGACCTTGGCACAACTAGTGATGACCATCGAAACCGAAGAATCAAGGAAGTCAACAGGCTCCATCATATACATATACGGGGGCGTCGAACGGGGCGCTGGGGTCAGCTGCTGTCTGGGTGCATGATCGATGTTTGTCCATTCTGAGCGAGGTCTGAACGTTGCGCTACGCAGTGGATACGGGAACCTTTCGTAAGTGTCTCTTACACTGGTTCCCGTTCGGACACTGGTGAGTTGCTGGCGTGCTAGTAGTAGTAGATTCCCAAAGTAAATTGAACACAACTGCAGCAACTGTGTTTTTGTGTTATTGCATGGAAGGGCGAGCAGTTGTATTAGCGCCGGGTGTATCAAGCCCGGTAGCCGGTACTTGAATAAATTGATCTTCTCGGATTAGTGCTCGCCACACCGCAATGTCGACTTCAACTCCACAGACCTTCCCCGACCCAGACGATTTCGACGATCTCGATGGTTTGTTTTGTCTTCTCTAATAAGTCATACAACTAACTAATCTAAACTTACAGACGTCCTAGACCAATTCACGCCCAATCTCCCGCCCACTACGACCATACCCCCCGCACCTCCACCCACCGCCACAGCCTCTGGCGCAGGGTTCGATCTATCCTCCCTGGGGCTGCAGGGGCTTAATCTCGGACTCGGCGGTGGAACCAGCGGGCGTCCGAGGACAAACACACGCGTCGAGGGGGCGCCTCCGGACTTGGGAGAAGGGGAAACGGGTGATGATGAGCTCTCGCGCGAGTTTTCAAAGGAGCTAATGAAAGGGATGGAGAGTCTTATGCTGGAGATTGCTGGTGAGGCTTCTGCCAAGGGAAAGGGTAAGGGAGAAGGAGGAGAGGGAGAGAAGGATTTGTTAAAGGACGAGGAGACGGTGAAGGCATTCCAGGCCGCTTGGGAGGCGATGTTGGTTGAGGGTATGGATGGGATGACCGACGTTGATGCCTTAGTCAATGCTACGCCCAAGGCAAAGACGAAGGAGTTGAGGGGGGAGACTGGATTCCAGAGTCAGATTAAGCAGACGATGGAGCATTTGAAAAGGGGCGAGGAACAGTTGCACGTCAGTCTCAATCATTTACTCTATTAAATCACTAACATCTCTCTAGGATTCCCCTGCCGCCCCAGACACTTCCTCTCTCCCACCAGACTTTCAATCCTTCCTCGCATCCCTCGCCTCCTCTTCTGGCAGCCTCGACGGCCTCGACCTCGACGGCTTGGGCTTGGGAGAAGGCGCAGAAGGCGACGTAGACGAGGACAAACTAAGCGCGATGCTAGACGGGCTCTTGGATAATTTGTTCGCCAAGAAGGTTTTGTATGAGCCTATAAAGGAGATTTGTGTTGCTGTATGTCCTTCACTCTTTCACATGAACCAAATCCTAATCACCCCACCCCACACAGTACCCACCCTACCTCGCCTCCCCACCTTCCCCGCTCTCCGACGCCGATAAGGAACGCTACGAAAAACAACTCGAGGTCGCAAAGAAGATCGTTGCGGTGTTTGAGAGACCTGGGTATAGCGATAAGGATGACGGTTGTAAGGGCGAGATTACGGGCTTGATGGAAGAGGTGAGTTTTTGGTTTTCGTGGTCCACCTCGCCCCTGCCCTGTTCTTTTGGTCTTCCCCATGCCGTGACACATTTTTGTCTTCTTTCCTTCATGAGTGTCCTTTTTATCTGCGACTTTCAACCCCCCGTCTCTTTGTCCTTGCGCATTCCTTCACTTCATTTCGTTCCATCCACCCTTTCCTTACCCCACACGTTTTCTCTTCCTGCACCCTCTTCTACTTACACCGACTTTGGCATGTTCCTTCTCCGGAGTTGGAAACCATTCTCCTCCCTTTTCCCATTTCTCTCTCTCTACCCATCCATCTAACTAATCACCCTCTCCTCTCCCCCAATAGATGCAAAACTACGGCTCGCCCCCCGCTGAAGTCGTGGGACCTCTCCCAATGCCTGGCCAGGACGGGGAGGGGTGTGTCGTTGCGTGAGCGTAAGGGATTTCTGGTGTTATGGTGTCGGTTCAAGTTGGTTGTGGGCTTGTGGGAGGTGATTGACGGAAACCCTGGATTATACTAATTAATAGTAAAGAAAAAAATTCATATCAAGTCCAATACCGCAAAACTACTATGTTACTGAATAATGTACAATGCACGTAAGCGTATAGATAAGGGTATGCAATATTTATTTTGTGTGGTACTTAATAAGAGGGTTAACGCGGCATCGAACGTTAGAGAGCCGGGTAGAAATACTATTCTTCGTCATCGGTGTGGCGTTTTGAGAACCGTGAATTGAAATGGATGCAGGCCCAATCACGTCTTGTGATTCACAGAGAAATATGTTGTCTACGGTACTTAGGTGGGAAGAGGTTGCCGTATGAGCATGGTCGTTCAGAGGTGCTAAGAGGGCGCGCCAGGCTCATGGCGCGACACGCGAAAGTCAGGTGACGACGGGATGGCGTCTGGCACGACAATTTCAAAGCTGTTGACGGTTGACCATGGCCTCGGCGCCGACAAACGCAACACAGGCTAAAGACCGCCTATATGGTCAACTCGCAGCAAGCCTCGGACGAATGTCTCGTGCCATCGGTCAAACGGCCGATCTATGCGAACAACTCCAAGTTGATCTGCACGCGATGAGAACCTTTGCTGGTCTTGATGCAGCCAAGCAAGTCAATCTCCCGCTTGCCGAGCATGCCCCTTTGAACGTATTTCCTTAGATTCATGACAGTCGCTGCTCTGCTCAATCCGGAAGAACCACCGCTGGAGGAAGAGCACGAGAAAGCATGACGGGTTCGTACATATAGGACTTGAACACGTCTTGAAATCCACTAAAATTGAAGTGTCAGGATCCCGACAATTGCTTTCTATTCAAATTCGGACGCTATATTCGCTCCTTGCTAATCCTTGGAGGGCATCGGTACTACAATGGAATGAGATCAAATTTCGCTGCTTACAGTACTACTAGATACGATTATGCGCGACCCATTACCGTACGCAGACACACTTGTCGTAGCACGGGACCACTATCATTCGCATCGCCAGGCGAGCACGCTTTAGGCTTACCGCACTCGGCTCTACATGCAGGTTCTACGCCGATTCTATTGCTCGTTCCCAGCTTACCCAGGTCGATAATCGATCATGACGTAGTTGCCAATGCCCATGAACTGCTTGCGCAATCCTGCGACACCAGGCGTCATACTTTAGCCGCTCCGGCGAACCCTCTTCAAGGTCCTTTAAAATATGATCAGACTGTGTTTACTTTCGAGGATAGATGAATCCTACCAAACTGTTGCGCTTCATGGCTTTGAACATTTTGATGCATAATTCAATCAACCTATCGTGTTCATCCTGAGGTGTGCTCCTATTCCCCAAACGACTTGCAAAATTCCCTATGATATCTATCGAGAAAACAATTTGAGAATGTCCACAGCCGGTGTACTGAAGACGCCTACCAATCAGAATGTCCTCTGGCGCTCGTTGAGAAGAGTGGCCGTCTTCACCGCGTGTCTCTAATGATACACCAGCAAGAAAAGGTTGTTGGCCTCCATCGACCTCGAAGATCAAACGAATAAAGTCACATTCATCCTTTGGATCTTTTGAAACCAGCGCTGTCAGCAGAGTCTCTGCATAGTAGTTCTCGAGATTCTGTAGAGTAGGAAGGTTACAAACATCAATTTGGAAGACGTGAGCCTCAACTGACCACGTAAGCCATCGGGTCTAGCTTTAAAGCTGTCTTGGCTATTGCAAAGTCCGTACGGCTCTTGATGGCGTCAGAAAGTTGCTTCCAATTAAGCGTCATTTCATGGTATAGTGTCCACGACTAAGCTTGTCTCGTAAGAATGATTTGTGCTTCCAGGTTAGGCGACTCGCCTTTTTGCTACTCCCAGAGTTGAGTACATCGGCACAACCCAACCAACATTCTATCCAGCGATCGATCTGGAGACGGATGTAATCATTAGGTGAGGTAGAATTCTCCACTCTCTTGGAGAGATTTCGCCAGGTCCACCAGACAAGTTTCATCATAAGCTGGCACAAGCGAGTCAAAACCAAGTCACTGGTATAAACTCAAGATCTTACAGCATTCAAAGCTGCTTCCTTAGCCGTGATCTCAGAAGCCTCATTCGCTGGCATTGAAGAATCACCTTCATCGAGGGCAGCTAGAAGGTCTGGATCATCGAAATTCATCGAAAAGATCGGATACTCGTCTTGACTTTCTTGGGATTCTTCGATGGCAACGGCGGGCTTTCTATAGGGTCGGTTGGGAGGAGGCAAAGCCAATTTACGGGCATCCATCAAAACTTGTAACAGGTTTCGGGTTTCCTCAGCCGTCCTAGGCTCGTCAGCGAGGTTAGGGACCCTGAGTATAGGATCAAGAGCATCTACTCAGCTAACGAGTCAGAAATAACAATACATGAACAGCATATTCAACTTACGAAGCAAGGCAGGATCAGGATACTCTGAATCGGGTTGATATGCCTGCAACATTCGTCGCACGGCACCTATGATTAACTGGTTACAGAAGTGAAGACGACCCATTAAAATGCATTTCTGGGCCTCGGGAAGATCTCCAAGGGATTTATACTCGTTTGCCATAGAGTTTGCCATTTCTTCCACCCATGCGCAGATGCCCTCAAGGGTCGAACCTGAGCTTTTCAAGATGGTCGCCAGGTAAACCATGCCTCGAATCACCCCAACACGGGTTGTTTCATCAGCATCCAAAAAATCAACGTAGCTTCGAACAGTCTTCATACGTTGGGCGTGATTTGTCGGGTTCAGATAAATGGCAACGGCCACGGCGCTGATCCTATTATACAACATGGAGAGATCCTTCAAATCTGGAGGAGTTTTCTTTGAGAACGGAAGATGAGTGACTGAAATAGTCATTGAGAGCATCTTCTTGCCCTTAGGAGAGAGTAAACGCGCAGGGTCAGCTTCATTACACCCTATTGCTTGGAACAGGAGCTTCAAGAACACAACAAATGCCGTGTCTTGAGGCTCAAGCCTAGCAAGCACGCTCCAGTCATTGTTGACGAGGAAGAAGGGATAATCAGCTTTTTCGTGACAAAGACCGGCAAAGTTGCGGCTTTGAAATATCTTGCTCAGGCGGTCAATTACGACGGACGCCTCGTCGAGTTCCCAATGCCAGCGACTCCATAACAGAAAACACCGCTCCGTAATCCAATGAGCATAGTTGTCACGTTTGAGTAAACTCTGATACGACAGGCCTCGGTCCGCATCAGCATTAGCAGTGAGGCGGACCTGTTTCAAAGCATGAACGACAAGGTCCCAAGAAGCGGGAAGACGCGAGGAGCTCGTTGTCATGCCATGGACAGAGAACTGGGTGAGCGCACACAAAGAGAAAATTGAACGCCACACCAACTCGCTGGACGGAAGTGCTTTTTCAGTCAATCTATGCGTCGTTTCCAAAACCTCATGCAAGAACAATGACAAGGGATGAATCTGCTTCCGCGACGTAGCACCTGCATCCTGTGGATTTTCAAGGAGATGAAACAAAGAAACCCACAGCTCTCCAGCATGATGCGCCAGACCCGAAACGTTGGTAAAACCTTCCGTGATCAGGGCCATGACAGGATCAAGTCCGTATGCCCATAGATAGCCCAATAACAGTGGAACAGACTGTCCAAGGGCGTCACTGGATGATGGGTGCTTGGAAGGAAGATCGAGGCGTGCAGAAATCTCGACAGCAAACCAACACGCAGACAAAGTAAATGTATCCAGTGACGATGAGCCTAAGTCTTGGGCACGCATACGAGACACGAACGTTGACACCTGCTCCTGAACTAGGTTTCTCAGGAGCCCATCGTCTTTTTCTGTAGCAGAAGCAAGAAGCCAGGAGAGCTGTTGGTTCGCCACCCGTTGCACTCCAAGCCATTCACATTCTTCCTCCGCAGTTTCAATGCCTATTAAGCTTGTGATGATGTCGAAAAGCTTATCGAATATCTGCTTTAACGATTTAGAAAATTTGTCGATGTTGCCGTCGGGACCAAGTTCGATATCGGAGTAAGTGAGTTCAGTTGGCGGCTGAGGGGCAGTTTCAGAACGAATGACGCTGATTAACTCCTGAAGCCGTCCTTTGCAAATATATGAGTTGGCACTGAAACTTAGGCCGGATTGAAGGAGACCAATTCCACAGTCAACGCAAAATGGGTTGGCTTTCCGTTTCCTGGAGTACAATTCCTCCTCACTCGCATCGGTAGGGTGGTCGTGTGGTAGTGATCGCTTCGGTGCAGTTTCTTTGTGGTCAGTGTTCACTCTGCGTGCTGACTGCAGCGGTCTAGCCTGATCCTGGGAAAGGGGGGCAATGGCTTGAGAAAAACCGTCATCCTCCTCGACATCCACAGTCATCATCACCCTCTTCCTGCGACCGCTGATGACGTGTGTGCTATCAGATGTGAAGGTGTGGAGGCCACTTCCTTTAGCACGCTCTCGCCGTTCACGAGCCCTCTGCTTCCAAGTTTTCTTCTCCAGTGGCGCATTAGCCCCTCGTACTGGTTGTACGCTATCATAATCAAGTCTATCCCCAGGTTTATAACCGGTGCCTGGCCGAATGTTTCGAGAGGACGAAGCACCGTGTCGGGTTCGACTCCTAGACATCTTCCCGGTGTGGCCATCGAAATTTAGACGGGTCTGACGCTCTCGTCGACTTCCATGCGTCGTAACATCGATTTTGTATTTTGACGATGATGCAGTTCGATTTTCATCGCGAAGTCTATCAGGGGGCCTCTTCTTGCTCCTGGGCCTCCGAGGCCCACCTACTGTTCGTGTCCTTGCCAGCATCCAGTCGATCAGACTCTCCTCCCGCAAACGACCGCTCGCCGAAGACCTTTCCTTCTTTGGCTCAGTAGTCCCCGCCAGGTACGCCTGTATTTCAAAATCATCCACCCCGTCGTCCTCGTCATCATCTGACTCCTCATATTCCCCGGTAAGGTCGATAATATCAAAGCTATGCCGTCGGCTACCACTTCGGATGCTACCAGACGGCGCCTGGTCTTGTTCGTCGTCAGATACAGAAGTGGAGGAAAGCTGATCATCAGAGCTTTCCGTGTCGCCCTTGATCTCTTTGTCCCAAGTGTGGTTAGACCATCCGCTCCTCGACCGGCCTGGAAGCACAGCAGTTTCTTCCACTTCGCTCCCCGATAATGATGCTGCACGCGGCTTGGCTTTGGACTTCGGTTTCGACGGTCCCGTGGAACCAGCAGCAAGTTGATCCACCATTGAACGCGGATAAAGGCGAAGAAGGGCTTTCCAGCCTTTGGACACTTTTTCCTTTATTGGTGACTCTTCATCTTCGACCTCTGAACTTTGTTTTGTGTCGGTTTCCACATCCGAGATCTCGATGGCGTTCGGAGACTGCGGTTGAGCGTCAAAATTATCTGCGAGATCAAAGTGTGGTGAGGAAGGGGAGCGAAAATTTTGGGGGGTGGTCGGGGTGGATATTCGAGGAAAAGTGATTGTCGCAAGAGATAAGCGCGGGGTTTGTATTCGTGGGTGTGTAATTTTAGGACTAGTCGCAGAGCGTGCAGGCGATGGCGGGAAGTCATCCTGAGGTTTTGTCAAATTCGGTTAAATTCAACGAGCGCAGCGACCTACCGAGGATACGGTCAAAGAACGAAGCCGTGAAGTCTGCTGTTGTGTTGGTTGAGGATTTTTGACGGGGAATGGCCTTGGTCTTGAGCGTGTCTTCGCCTTTTCCCTTTCTTCTTGGGCTAACCTGGCCTGTCGTTCTTGTTCTAATCTAGCTTTGCGTCGCTCACGCTCTAAGCGCCTGGCCTCTTTAGAGAATACCCTCATACTCCTGTCTTCTTCGCTATCCGAAGAAGGCAAGTCTTGCAGGAGTTCAGTGTATTGCATAGGTGGTTCCTCTGCCGTGTGCGAGCCGCTGATACGGGGGATTTCGCGGCCATGAGATCCCTCATGCCTCCACTCACCATCGCTATCATGTTGAGTCTCCTTGTTGGGTTGCCAAGGAGCTTGCGACTCCTCAAGATGGTCATCTGTATGACTGTAATGGTTGTTGTTCATCCGGCCAATGTCACGGATATTGACGATGGCATCCGGATTTGCGCTGAGGGCCTGTTTGTATTGGAACTTTTCGACAGTGTAAGGTTTAAGTTGTGCAGGAGCGCGTCTGCGCAAGGGGTATCGCGAGATGTTGGGTATATCAATGTCAACGTCGTCCATTAAAGGAGCAAATGGTTCGTTATTGTCTGGAATCGCGGGATGAAGAGTGTCATCCATCATGAGAGGCGGATCAACGGAAGGCGATGAACTGAGTGGGTTGAATAAAGGTGTCAAGGGCGATGTAGCCTGATATGGGCCTTCTCTATGAGGCGAAAGTGTCGCTGGCAATTGCGGCTCGCCAATAGCAGGTGACATGTTACTTCGAGGAGAGAAAAGACATTCTGGCCGTAGGTCCTCACGAATAGGTATCGCATGCTGAACCAAAACCAGAGATCGCACGCTACTCCTAGGAGAGAAAATATCTTCTAGCCTTGTTTCCTGACGAATAGGTGTCACTTGTTGGACCGATAACGGAGATTGAGGAGACCGAGAAGGTAGCACATCGAATAACGACATAGGATCGGGTGACGGGGATCTCAGACGAGATGATGGAGAGGACTCTACGGTTACTCGTTCGTCTTTATCGGGAGGGACCTCGTCGTCGAGCGGATGAAAGGGTGGAGACGGACTTGATAGAACAGCAGGCAAGACATTGTCAGGTTCGTCATGTGTCGCATGACTCTTGGGTATCAGAGTGTGCATTGACATTAAACTGGCGTCATCTTCCCACACGACAGTGGTTGGCGGTGAAGAAAGAGGTGTCTGCGGTACCGGACTGGTTTTATCCTCCCATACAGCAGTGTTCCGCGGGGGGGAAATATTTGTGTGCGAGGGTGTTCGTAAGACAGAACTTGATTTTGGACTGGTGCTGGGAGACGACGAAGTCGGAGGGCATGCCACGGAAGGCGAGCGTGGCGGAGTGCCAGGATGTGGTATCATCGATCCAAAGTCATGATAAATCTTGTGGCGTAGTTTGAAAATGAAAGTCGAATGGGTTTGGTATTCGACACGTACCTTTATCCGCTTCCTGGGTGAATGTCCGAAGTCACTTTGACCATATGTAGCCTTGGCATGTACCTCAGCACCCGTGTTAATCAACCAGCTGATCTCAAGCTCATCGTCGTCTGATGTTTCGACGATCTCGCTGCTGTCCATGGCTGTCATGGATGGTTGTAAGATGGCGCAGGTCTGAATTTCTGTTGTGACGACGACGCGACAATGTCACGACCACGTGGTTCATCGAAATTCGGCCGCACTTATGTCATCATCGTGACTTACTGGTGACTTGTACACTTTTATGTTATAACATTGTTCACACTCTATTTATTGACAAACCAAGTATACCATTGTATTTACCTACTTGTAAGGAACATATTATTCCTCATGACCATGTTCCAATCCTTCCTCATTCCTCAAAAGTGGTTGCAAAAGAGGGTCAAACGGTGATCAGACTTTTCGGCGACCCTCTGTACACTAAAAATATGTTTGTTATGAGGTGAAACATGATGCGCATGACGGTTCTCTATTATATCATACAAAAATATGATCTTAACGGTACTTAGTAAAGATTTTGGCGCTAGGACAATGTGGCCAGATATAACGGCCAAAATTCAGTTTTGGCGTCCAACGGGCCGGTAAAATACTGTACGCCGGGGAAGTACATTATTGAAGTCGAAGCAATAAGAAATGTATGCCATTATCCTCCACTTCTTCTATGAGCCTGAATTACAGAAGTTTGGAATTTAAATTTGTACCCTGTAAGACTGATCGCGAACTCCTTTTTGTGATTTGCAGTATAATTACTTCGGGATTTTAATCATCCTTCGTCGTCTTCCCTCTCGAAAGTATTGATTCGCCTTTTCATACCACAGACGAGCGCATATTAATCCTTTTCGGCAAGTGTGGCGCGGGCCGGCCATCTTATCAACTCCGCGAAGGTAGTCACGTGCCAATCTGCTTGGTTTCGTCAAGGCCGAGAGCAACTTGTTCTGGACACAATGACCGATATCCATCGACCGATAACTTCAAAAGCTCGGGGAATCTGTAAATATTATACCACAGACCGAGGCTGTTTCAACGCCAAATCCTGCAAGTTCCTGCACACCTCAGAGCCAGTTGTCGATCCGTCAGGGTCTCGGCCTCCTGCGCTTACTCCGTTCGACACGGCAAAGCGATGCAGATACTACGACGCTGGTGAGCAGCACGAGTTTGTATGACATGAAGAGCCTGGAATGATAAACTGGATCAGGTTACTGCAAGCGGGGTGGCAAGTGTTGGTTCATTCATGAGAAGGCCGTAGCCAGTTCTCAAGCTGTTGACGATGACGACGAAGAACTTTGCAGTGTCTGTTTCGAGAAGCCTTCACTCTATGGCCTCCTCGGTGAGTCATTATCCAGTTCTATACTGTAACCTGATGTGCCGACATCTTCTCCCAGGTGGATGCAACCACATATTCTGCATCGACGTATGTAATCTTCACTGTTCTAAATGTCGACCATGCCAGCTAACCATCAAAAAGTGTATACGCAAATGGCGCGATCCTGTTGGGAAGGGCAATGATATCTCCAATATCAAGAAATGCCCCATGTGCCGAGCTAAATGTCGATACATCATACCCTCTTCTCGCTTTTGTAAGGATGGACCGGAGAAGGAGAAGATTGTTCAGAACCACAAGGATAGCATGGCGAAGATTCCCTGCAAGTGCGTTTGCGGTATCTCTGCCCATAATTGGCCGCTCTAATTGTTTCCAGGCATTTTGCGGCGGCCAAGGCCAAGGACCCAAGGAAACCAATGTGCCCTTTCGGAAAAGATTGTTTCTATCAGCATGTCAATGCCGACGGAACACCCCATATCTTCACCGAGGGAGCCGAAATTTCTTTACAGGTAGCTCATCTGTTTCCGCATTGCCAGACGTAAAACACTCACAGACTTACTCAGCGTTGGGCACGACGGAACTCTCGCGGGTTCAGCTTCCTGTCACATGGTCTCCGATCCCTGCCAAACGAGGATGGAGCCAACATAGCCGGTAGCATCGCTATAGAATTCTTCGATCGGATAATGGCAGATGCCATTCAAACGGCAGAAATGCGAGCGATGGATCATGATGGGCCCACCGCCCGGACTCGGAGACGTTTCCTGGACAGAGGCCTCGATCGTGCGAGTATGGAAATGATGAATGATGCAGTCTATGCCCTTGGTTCTCAGATACAGCGTGCCAACGTCTCTGCGGCCCAAGACGGCGGCAACGCCCCTGCTGGTACCACTCGCATGCGCGGAGCGGCTGGACCGTTTGTAAACTGGGATCTTGACGTAGATGCAGATGGAGTTGACAATGGTTGGGGATGGAACGATCTTGTTGCCGACGCCGCCCACAACGCAGACATCGACCTCACGGAGCGACTGGTATCGTTGGTACGTTCGTTGCACACTACGTGAAAGTAGTGCTGATATTCTTTTTAGGCAGACAACATGCTGGGATCATCCCGTTTCGTCAGAGGACGTGATACCGAATCTCCACCTCCACCTTTGGAACCTATTACGAATACACGTCAAGACACGCCTCCACCACCGTTGGAGCCTATAGGCCACCATGACGATGACGACGACGAAATGCCTGCCCTTCAAAGTGTCTCTAACTCCAGTGACAGCGGACTGAGTAGCGACGATGATGGCAACGAAGAAATGGATCGCTACTCTGACTACAATCCTCACAATGATATGCCGCCCTTAGAGGCCATACGTCTAACACGCCCACGCCCCCGGACAGAAGTGGCTTACTTTTCCGAAGCGAGACTGTTTGGTAATGTAATTGAGATGGATGAGATGCCTGCGTTTCCTCCTCGACCGATTAGTGCAACAGCTGCAGGCTCTCAACAGCGATCACCTTTCGAGCAGCACGAGCAGCGTGACGCAGTCTCCGGCGCGTCATCTTCACAGGTGCCACAGGCACCAGAGCCTGAAAACTTGACAGTAACAGAAATATCTGCGCGAGCAGAGTCCAACACGGTGTCATCTCCAGAGCTTACACCAGAACCACCATTTGTAACGGATGGGAGGGGGCGAGTGGTCTGGAGCAACAAAGATTCGACGGATCCGGCGACACCCTCCGAGCCTCGGGAGGAAACTCCAACAGACGATGACCAGGCTGCACCCTCCAATCGATCTCGGTTGTTCGAATGGATGACAGGTTTCTTCTAAGACACAGGGATTACTGCTTTTTTTTTTATAACTTAACTACGAGTACGATGTACAATATACTAGAAACAAACAGATGTAAACTACTCCATGTCATTGTCGTCAACGTCGAGGATCAAGGCGGCGTTGACGGAACAGCTTGGTTCCAATGCGCCCACCTACTTCGCCGCCCTCAAGGCCTTCGTAACGGGCCAGGCATCCCGCCTGGAGTTCGAGGATGCCGTCTTCCTCGTTCTTTCAGCCCCCTCACTCATTCAGCTGCACAATGCTCTCATCATTTCTCTCTTTGACTCCACTATACACCGCCATCCACCCCCACCAATACCAGTGCCAGCTCCTGTTCACAAACAGCCACCTTTGAAACGCAGGCGTACTGACGATTACAACCATGCGCTACGGTCTACACGCCTCAAGCGATGGACTCTAGGTGCAGGTAAACGTGAACGCGAACGATTGCGCGCTCTCGAGACGGTCGAGCCACCTGCTAGCCGACTACCCACGGACGAAATAGTAAGTGAACGGGGTGTTGTTTTACTGCCAGAAAGGACCGGTGAGCTCTTATTAAGTGTCGTGTGGCCGGATCCATTTACACCTTCTCAGAACCACCGGGGAGTCGTCTACCTGTCCATTTATTTTCAATCAGTCGAGCACCTACCCTGGCCCATATATCGGACAGAATGAATCTTATTTCGGCGCAGAATAATTTAAATGCTCCTGCCCGCAATGTACCATCGCTAATGAACCTTGCATGCGAGGTTCGTACCGTTACGACGCGACGCCTTTCATTCTACTTACACTTAATCTAGGCCAAACTCAAGCAACTCATCACCCACGCACTAACGCTAACATCAACTTCGCATGCTATTTCCTCCATTTCACCCTCCACATCCTCTAGTTCTGTCCATCGGCCTCCGCCCGTTCTCTCTACATCCGCTTTCCAAACATTGTTCACCGTAGCGCCTGCCGATCTCCCCAACAAGTCCGCTACGGCAATGCGTCTAGCCTTGGGTGAAACTGATGTTATGGACGATAATCATCATGACATTGCCTTGCTGAAGGACCGCGAGGTTAGGGATCAGCGGTGGCAGATAGTGGCCTTGCTTGCGGAGAGGAGTACGATAAGGGACGGGTTGCGAGGTGTTGCCAAGGGTGTTGCTTCTTGAGTGGTTGTACTCTGCTGTACTTGACTCTGGAATATTTATTTACGCGTCGCGTTTCACGTAACTGTCACGTTGATGTCTCTTTAAATTTTTAAGGCATGTAATCATAAACTCCATTTCACCTGCAAAAAGCTTCCGGTCGTTCTGACAATATGTCTACAAAGCTTTCATCATTCTCTCTCTTTCCAGCCACACAGGAACAGGTTCTCGAATCGAGGTGTAGGACAGCAGTGGAATGGGGCAAGGGTCTAACACTTGAGGAGTATCTTGCTAGGGACGAGTTTACCGACAAGCAAGAAGTAGCTCGCGATGGAAAACTAATGACATGGTACGTTTCATTGGTATCAAGCACTGCCGTCAACACGTCTGCTACAGGGTCTTAGCCTCCCGGAGTGACCCCACGTCGTTAAACTTCGTTTGTTCATGTGAAACGTACAGCTCTACATGCAGCGGAAGTTCTACTTTTTTCTCATTAGACTTTCACAGATTTCGCCGCGAAGGTCTCATTTACTCTCAGTCCGATGCTAAACCAAAGAAAGTTGCCTGTTACGGGATCGCGACCGTCTTCACTTCTCCGCGTTTCCGAGGCAACGGATTTGCCGGGCATATGATGCGACTATTGCATTGGGTCATAGCAGACGCGTCTCTGCTTCCAGAGGTGTTCCCGAATGAATGGGGTTTACCCCCACCCAGGGTCGCAGATGCAGGCGAAGGGTTCTTCTCGACTCTTTGGAGTGATGTTGGAGAGGATTTCTACAAGCGATGCGGGCCTACGAAGGACGGGGCTGGCTGGATTGTGAGAGAGCCTTTCTCAACGATATGGGATGTTGGCCACGAAAGTCGTTCACCTGGCGCGATCAAGTGGACCTGGCTGGATGAGAATGGAGTAATGAAACTTTGGGAGAACGACACCGAAAATATCACCAACACACTCTCACCCGCTGACAGTCACCAGGCCTCTTTCACCTTCCTCCCTCACAAAGGCGTAGCCGCATTCCAGCACTGGCGGAATTACGATATTCTACAGAAGCTTGTGTCACCTCCTATCCAACATTGGGGAATCATCGGTGACTCTCATACATTTGCAACTTGGACCTTCGAGGCCAGATCGCCTCCGAGGACGCTGCTCGTTACTCGCTTGAGTTGTTCCCCTGTTGATTTTGACGATTTGTTAGCTGCAGTGATGTCTATAGCAAGAAAGCACTCCATGGAAAAGATCGAGGTCTACAATGTGCCTAGCTATTTACAGGCTGCTGCGACGCGTCTCGGTGGCGTCACTGTCGAACGAAAGGAGCATTTGCCATCGTTCAAGTGGTATGGAGCCGAAAAGCCCTGTCAAGTCGCATGGCTGCTTAATGAGAGGTAACAATCCGTGTGTCCTACTTTTCTTATGAACCTGACAGAATTTGACAGATTCTGTTGGTGCTGAATCTACTTACTCCTGGAGACACCTGGAGAAGTTGGCTCTCCCCATGTATACAGATAAGATAGGATTTTGTGCCTTTCCATATCTTATCTATTCGAGGCGTACGCGTCTATGTTTCACGCGTATCTTCATTATGCTGTTATCTCCTGGGTCTTCCAATATCCTCCGGCTCAGTTTTAAACTTCGGTGCTACGCGGAGGATGCGACGACATGATTGTTGCTACCCCCTCTTCTCTCTCACTGTTTCCTGCCACAAAGGAACAAGTTTTGGAATCAAGACGCAGGACTGCGGTCACAGAGTGGGGAAATGGTCTTACACTGGAAGAGTATCTAGCCAGGGACGAGTGCACGGACAAGCTAGAAGTGGCTCGTGATGGCAAGCTGATTACGTGGTATGCCCGAGTACGATCTTTTTGAATGACTTTTTGTTCACTCCTTTTATGTCTGGCACAGGGTTCTGGCTCCTCGCAGTGACCCCACGTCGTTGGACTTCCTTTCTTCATGTGAAACGTACTACCTCATCTCTTTATTACAAGCGTTCATACGTGTTCTTATCCCACCTTAGATTCCGCCGCGAAGCCCTCGTTTGCTCCCAGTCTGACATAAAACCAAAGAAAGTCTCCTGTTACGGGATCGCGAGCGTCTTCACTCCTCCACGTTTCCGAAGCCACGGATTTGCTAGACACATGATGCGCTTGTTGCATTGGGTCCTTGCAGACGCATCTCTGCTCCCAGAGGTGTTCCCGAGTGAATGGGGTTCGCCCCCACCCAGAGTCGCGGATGCAGGCGAAGGATTCTTCTCGGTTCTTTATAGTGACGTCGGACCAGACTTTTACAAGCGATGTGGGCCTACAAGAGACCAGGATGGCTGGATCGTGAGGGAGCCTATCTCGACGACGTGGAATGTTAGCCAGGACTGTCCTGTTGGTCCTGGTACGATTGATTGGACATGGCTAGACGAGACCGCCGTCTTGACACTATGGGAAAATGACGCCGAAAACATCGCCCGTGGGTTCTCGCCCCTCAATAATCATCAGGTCACTTTCACCTTCCTCCCTCACAAAGGCGTGGCTGCGTCCCAGCACTGGCGTAATCTTGTCATTCTAGGGAAGCAGTGCATTGATCCTCCCATCCAACATTGGGGAGTTATTGGCGACTCCGGCACTTTCGCTACTTGGACTTTTGAAGTCAGGACATCCCCCAAGACCCTGATCATTACTCGCTTGAGCTGCTCCATTGTCGATTTTGACGAGTTATTGTCTGTGGTGCTATCTATTGCAAGGAAGCACTCCATGCAAAAGGTTGAGGTCTTCAATTTGTCTGGCCATTTGCAATCCGCTGCGACGCGTGTGGGGGGGGTCACCGCCGAACGAAGCGAACATTTGTCTTCTTTCAAGTGGTATGCAGCTGAAGATTCGTCTAAAGTTGCGTGGCTGCACAATGAAAGGTGATTTTACATGCGTACGATTTTCCAAAAGGTAGACTCAAATTTTCCCAGATTTTGTTGGTGTTAGATCGGCAGCATCTATAGCTGAGAAGGATGGAAATAGAGATTGATTATTCAGAGCTAGTGGTGGCCAAAAAGTGTCGTAGCGCTGAAGAGTCGGAGTAGAGATTTACGTATCCACAAACTTCAATTGCAAGCCTCTTCAAGTGCTTTTCTGGTCAACCATTGCTACATGCATCCTCCTCTCTCCACCAAGAAGAATACACTTCGCTCTCGGTTTTTATATGGACTTTTCATTCCTGTCATTCTTTTCCTATGTTCGACATTAGTACGCATACAAAGAGCGGAAGCTGGAGTCAAGAATACCGAACTCGAGATCCTTCACCACCATGATGATGGTGCTACGTACAGCGCTTTGAACCTTTCTGCTCCTACAATACCTGCCTTCTCGTTGACCGCAATACTTCCAATCCGCCAAAGCTCGTTCTCTGGCCTTGAAGAAGCTCTCAAATCATTGCTTGGACCATCACAACTTCGCGAAATCATCCTGCTTTGTCCGCGCGCCGATACCCTTCGAGCGCGTTCTGTCATTCGAAGCATCGTTTCCTCTTATCCAGATTGCCCAGACATCCGACTGCAGACTCTCGCGACATACACGGTTGCTCACGCCAGTACAATCCAGGCCGCTTCTCGGGTGTCTGGCTGGGTGTTGATTTTAGACCACGACGCGTTAGTGCGACAAAACAATCATTCACGTGAAACTCTCCTTCGGCCTCCAGCGTTGTCGTTTCCATATGGTCCAAGAGGTGTTTGTTACTCTTCTTTCGACAACCTTGAGCCATGTATCCGCAGGTCGGTTGGCTTCCCGCAGGAAGCGCATCACTTGCTACCCCCGTTCGTCATGCCTGCAGTTCTAGCAGACCCCCATGTCTCTCTCTCTCCGACAGTTGATGCGTGGCGCACGCTAGGTGAAAATGTCGCGTCTTCTCGTACTGATGGGCTTGGTGGCATTGTCTTTGGGACTGGCGTTCACACGGAGCCTCAAGTCATGAAACTCCAACAAGCATTGCACGATCTTAGCGGTGGTACTTCCGGCCTATTGCACGACAACGGAAGCACGAGAAAGGTTTATTTTGGAAACATGACCTTACCGACGAGATACTCTGACCTCGGTACCTTTGTTGTCGTCCTTCAAACTTTCGAAGATTTCCGTAAACTAAGTCCTTTGCTATGTATGCTGCAAAACCTCGGTCAACACATTATAGAGACCTGGATTTATGACGGAACAGAGAGCAATATGAAAGACGGACAGTTCCGAGCGTCAAAATCCTGCGCATTGTCTTACTCACCACTGTCGCCTCCACCGACTCGGAAGTCTCAAGCACAGCAATTTCTTGCCTGGATAGACTCACATATATCTCGAGCAGATGTAATTCTGAGTGTCCGAGAAGACAACCGTCTCACTGCATTTCTCTCCAACCCAACACCCAGATTACGAGAAGGTAGCGTTTCTGTTCGACTCTCTCGATGCGATCTTCCTCACACGGAATGGATGGGATCCCTTTCACTCGTTGAATGGAAAAGTGCGTAGCCTCTATCTTCCTAATTCCCCTGCCTTCTATCGACTGCGCATTTTTTCCAGACTGGAATCAGCCAAATATCGACATCAGCATAATCACGAATAACAGACCCCACTCTCTCAAGCGGCTTCTAAACTCTCTTTCAAATGCCCATTTTTATGGCGACACCGTAGATCTGCGCATGAATCTTGAACGGTCTGCTGATGAAGAGACTTTGAAAATCGTCGAGGAATTATCATGGCCTCACGGACCTATCTTTATTCATCATCGTATTGTCCAAGGAGGACTTATGACAGCGGTCGTCGAGTCTTGGTACCCTCGCTCGAACGACAGATACGGCTTACTTCTTGAAGACGACATAGAACTTTCTCCGCTATTCTATGCTTGGGCGAAGATGTCTTTGCTCCGATATAGGTCTTTTATTTCTGTGATTATGACTCTGATAAGTTTTCTCATCAATCTTTAGACATGGCGATACAAGCAATACATCCCCTCTCATGTTTGGAATCAGCCTATACCAACAAAAGAACGTCGAACTACCTCCCGAAGGCCGGCGTCTCTTCAACGCCCGAACCCTCTTCAGCATCAACAACCACCCAAACCCCACAACCCCCTACCTTTCGTCCATCCCCTGCAGCTGGGGTGCCATTTACTTCCCTGAACACTGGCGCGAATTCCACACCTACCTCTCGCTCCGCCTCTCCGAGTCCATCCTCCCCCTAAGCTACCCAATCGTGACCAACGTCCGCTCCAACAAATGGACCAAATCCTGGAAGAAATACTTCATCGAACTCGTCCACCTCCGCGGATACGTCATGCTATACCCCAATTATCCTGATTTCGTCTCGCTCTCGACAAACCATCTCGAAGTTGGCTCGCATGTGAAGGTCCGCACCCAAGAGAAACAGAAGCAGTTTATCGTCCCTCTTATGGAATCTACGAATTGCAGTACCATAGGGCTTCTGGACCTTCCTGGAAGGGCCCTTCCGAGCTGGGACACACTCCCAGTACTCAATCTGACAGGGGATCTGGCGACATTGGAGTCACTAGCAGAAGTTGGCTGGATGAGGCGCAAAGAGCTCACGGGCTGCACAAGCAATCTTACATTTTTTGATGCTCGTCAACTCTTATGCCTCCCACCCAATAAGTAGCTCACCATCACACCAGACCAGTAGATAGAAACATTGGATTACATTATTGAATCGACATCGCGTTTACAAGTGACACAACTATGGATGAGTACGTCAGACACCAAGCAAGGGGAAAGTGGGGGGGGTTAGTTGGTCAATGGAAGTGGTCACATAATTTATGAGTGAGTGAAAAATATCAGAACCCCGGAGTCTTCCACTGGAGGGGGATCAAATGAAAGGATGGGTGGCCATGTATGATAGGTATAGGCGAAACATATATAGCAAGGGTAGGAAGTGGATTGGCAAGGAATGGGATGTGATGAGACAGCACATGGCCAGCACAGATGGGATGGATGATTGGATGATGATGCGAGAGAACGTTTCATGCTACGAGGACCGGGACCTATAAAATAAAATATGGGGGAGCGGGGACTTTTTGGTTGTGTCATGCCGTAAAAGTAACGGGTATCACCAGCCAAAACAAGGCAGAATGTATGCAATGCGATTCACGATTCATGGAGAGAAGAGGATGGATGTGGATTCATTCACATCAGATATTCAACGGGGGCACCGAAGACGAGAAGAAATTGGGGCGTTGCGACGAGCTCGTGCTCCTGGACTTGGAATTCGGGTGGTGCTGGTGATGGTTATGATGCTGGTGGCGCTGGTGGGGGTGATGTACCGTGCCATAGCTTTTGCGCTTCATCTTGCGCTCACGCCTGAGCTCTTTGCGGCTTTTATGTGGGTAATTATCGTGGCGTTGGTTTTGCTGTGGGGGTGGGGGGGGCATGTTGGTCGGAGTGCGGTCGCCATCGCGGTCGCGCACAGGGAGGATCACGGGTGATATAACGACGCTCATATTGCGCGAGCGACGCGTTGTGGTGTTCTGGACTTTGTTCTGCCAGAGCATTGTGCTGAGAGGGCTAGACTTCATCATGCTGCCGTAGTCGGTCTTGGTTCCTGGGGTGGAATCTGAACCCCAGCCGGCGTCTGCCTCGCGGCTCTGGCGGAAGGCACCGACAGAGATGACGTCCCAGCGATTGAAGGACTTGAGCTGTTTCCGTGATTCAGTCTCTGTCGAGGTATTCTGCGAATCAGAGGGGGGTTCGGTATCCAAAAATGCTGCTTCGAGCACGTCATTCAGATCGATGAGCTCTGCATTCGCCATTTCGGAAGACATGGCGTCTGTCTTGTCCGCAATGGGCGTGACAAGATGCAAGGGCAAAGGGCTGCATGGGTGGGTATTCTGCGAAGCAAGGTGCTGCTGGAGAAGGTTCTCAACCTATGAAGATCAATAAGAGATGTATAGACCAGAAAAGCTAAAAGTCGACTTACGTTCTTGAAATGAACGAACGATGGTCTTCGGCGGCGGAATCTCGGATGCGGGGACGGAATGTCTTTGTGGTTGTCATCAATGATCGCCTGACGGCTCTCCCTGGTGGCCACAAAGTTTCCAGTGCGAGGTCCCTGTCCGTTCGATGACACCTGACTTGAACTCTTCGTCGTCGACTCCTCGTACTCATCGTGGTCGTCCGAGTCCCAGAACACCCTCCCAGAGAGTATATCCGCCGGCTGAGGCGAGTCGAGGAACGCCCGTCGATACCGCGGCCCCGGGGAAACAACAGGGCTCATGGTGGACATGGGATTGATTGCAGACACGCTGAACGGGGTATTAAACAGTCGCATGGCACGTTCGTTAGGCAGATCATCCTCGCCCACGAGTTCCTCATCTGTGGTCTCTCCATCGCCCTCATCCGCGTCCTCCTCATAGCCACCATCGTCCACATCCGACATCTCGACGTCACTATCTGGGCCTGGGGACGCGCTAGTTTCCGCAAGCGAAGCTGCGTGCGCCTCAAAGTCCATGTCGAGCATGCCCTGGCCCTCACGGAGACCGTTCGTGAACACGATCTGGCCATCCCAGCGCTCCAACACCTCGAACTCGGGAGGCATAGCTGGCAGGCTCGCTATTGACGCCTCTATCGATTCCATATCGGAGTGATCACCATCATCGCCTTCGCCATCAGACGCTGACGACGCGTTGTGGTCCTCAGAGTCGGACAAGTTGGCAAAGAAGAGGTCGGCGTCGAAACTGGACTCGTCATCATCCTCGGACCAGCCTGTAGCAACACCCACGTATCCGGTCCTGGCACTTGGTTCATCTGTTTCTTCTTCATCAGGTTCTTCACCGTCCTCCTCATCCTCATCCTCATCCTCAGTCGCGTCGGTGTCGACGTCCATCTCGACATCGCTGGGCCCGACGCTCTTTTTGCGAGGTCTGATGACCCACGTGTTGTTCGACTCCCTTTTCTTAGGTGCGTCGTCACCAAGTAACTCGCGCCGAACACGGGCTCGGCCTTGCATCTCGGACATGATAAACTTTTCCTCCTCGGCCTCGATCGAGGAGTCGCTGTCATCAAAGCTTGAAAGATCGCTTGAATCTGCCTCTGAGGAAGAGGCACGCGAGGACATGGCAGAGGCGGAGACGAAGGTGGGGTATTGCACCGACTGCGCGTCGTCGTCGTCGGCGAACTCGTAGAGATGGTCAACATCGCTAAGATCGGAAGACTCTTCGTCGCTAGTGACGACGCGCCTCCGTTTTGCAGCAGCGGTGGCGGACTTTTTAACGATGGGCTTGGGTTTGGGGGGTTTTGCAGAGGATGATTTTGTTTGCTTGTTGAGTGATTGCAACGTGGACGGAGCATGGGTGTCGGCTAATGGTTTGACGGCAAGTTGGCGGGCGGCAACAACCGATTTGGGAGGGCGGCCTCTGCGTTTGGGGGTAATTTGGTGCGACTGGTGAGAAGTTGAAGGCTGGGGGATGTATGAGGTTGAAAAAATGTCTCCGTCGTTTTCTACGGCGGATGTCGTCTCTGTGATGGATTTTTTTGCAGTTGATGGAGGACGACGTTTCATGCCTTGAGGCACGGTAAGTTTTATCTTGAGCGACGGCAGAAGTGGTTTTGGGGTCGATCGAGGAGGTTGAGGGGGTGCAGCGGTGACTGCATGGAGGGCACTGAGCTGGGACATGGAGATTGGTGCGGTGGGAAGAGGTTGGGACCTGTTGGAACAGGTGCACTCTCCATCGCAGACAGGACAGATGTCGTTGTCCTCGTCGTCGTCTTGAGGGAATTGGCTTATGACGGGAAGAGTATTGGGGGGAGACGGGGAGGGAGACGGGTGTTTGACTTGAGGAGACATGTTAGAAGAAAACAAGGAGAAAAGGGAGAAAACATACAGGAGAAAGTCTTTTTGGGCATTGTAGAGGAGAATGGAACATGGGATTGCGATTAGATCCAGGATTGCGGGAGGCAGGAGGTGCGGCCAGTTGCCACAGAATCTTGGTTGTCAATTTTGATGCAAAAATTATTCAACGGCTAATATCCAATCGGAGTTTAGATCTAATCTCCAAAAAATCATTTCACGTTGATTTTTCACCCAAAGTCGTGTGACTTACTCCCTTCTCTGGGCCCATTTAGTCCGAAGTTCCAACGATTGCTTTGTCGTGGCGTGTGACCACTAATTCCTCTGTTCAGACATTCCCTCAAACTCCTCACTTTTCGACCCTATCTCTAGACCCTCCTCATATGACCACCACCTCCCTGCGGCGTCCCCCGTATCATCTCAATCGCCCCCCTTCCAACCCTCGCCAACGGCCCGATCGCGGAATTCCCCATCACATTACCCGCCTCGAGGCAGATCTTCGCCTAGACATAGCTACTCCTGACCTTCTCGAATTCCCCAAAATATAGCACAGAAACTCCGAGAAAAAACAATCCTCTGCCTACTATGCATCCTACCATCTACACCACGAAAAAGTGGGTCCTTCAGGTCCACGATTTTAACCTATGGCGTCGCCTAAGGACCTGACCTGATCTCTCGTGCGCTCACATTGTCCCCGGCGATCAAGTATGTTCCCAACATGACTGAACACATGAACAAGTGACAGCTCTACGTGGGCTCTATACCTTCGGATGTCTATCTAATCTAATATCTACATCTATGTGGGCTTATACGCATTGTTTCCTTCACACAATTCCGCCCTTGACGTACAATATAGACACACGTTGGCCGGGGTACGATTGAATCCCTGACATCGCGCTGCAACTGCCTGCTCGATCGTCGTCAATTTGCATTACTGTACTCTGTATCAGCTCAATACACGAACACGACGTCGACGGACGATTTATCTAATATTGACTACCGTCCAGGGTCCCCACCCTGACTTCCAGGCCTTCTCGGATAAATCATATTGCGAATGATCAAATTTCAATCTCAAAATTTTGTCCTAAAATCCCAACCCATAAGGAGAACACGCCGCGCCTCGTCGCGTACCGGTTGCGCCCATTGCCAGAAAAAAAACGCACAACACACCACAGTAAAATGATATCATCGCGCCACTCAACCCATCCTAGAACGCCCGGCTCCAAAATATGCACGGTCCCGTGGCCGAAATGACTCTTCCCGCGAAGCCCAGAGTCAGGTTCCATCCGACTCAGTCACCGAACATGACAGGCGCGTCGGATCCGTCCGATTCTCCGCGTCCGCGTCCGAGTCCGCACCATACATTCATGCAGCCAGTCATTCCAGTCAAATGCTACTTCAACCTACGGTGCCATAATTGGCAGCTCAGAATCAGAAGGCCACGCTTGACTCAAGCGGTGTCAGCGCCATTACTAAATACAATTACAATACGACGAGTTCGTGCAACTCGAGGCGCGACTCTTAACGTTAACCGTCCACGATAGACACTAAAAAAGCTATATTGGTTATGCCAATACCTTCTCGCGGACTCAACGCGGCGGATACAATCATCTTTTCCCAGACCTGTTCGACTATCTTCCCATGATTGATTTCATTGATACACGCTGTCCAATAATTTTGACTAGCGTGCCCGTCAAGCCTGCATAAAAGCGCACTAGCGACGAAAAAAGAAGAACTCAGGAAAACTGATAGAACCCAGAAATCGGATAGTATTCTGGCAATACGCCACAACCCGACACACTCCATGGGATTCGAATCCTTGACGCAATAATAAGCTTCTATGCCGTCATTACACGTACACACCACAGACCGAAGAAACCACCTCGATCACATTATACATACACAAGAACAGAAAAGATGCGATCGAGCCAAGCAAGCCGCCGATCATCCCATTGATCCCAACTCGCCATCCTCGATCCATTCCATTCAATCAACCGTGGCGACGCAAATCACTGCGGGACTAAATTCCCCGGTTCAAATTTTTCTCGCGGAGGAGACGAGAGGTAGAGAGAGAGATAAATATACCCGCGGACTAAGATTCAATGAATCTAAATGGGCACAGGGCACCCCAGGTACTATAAGGCGAAGATTTGGTGGGCGTACGAAATGGCACAATCTGGTACTAAGCATGAAGGGTCCACAAGAGCACAGCAACCCCACGGGAGCCACGGGTTAGATATTATCTACAGGCTCAATACACTGGCATAAGCGCATCCCAGAATAAGCAGGCTCTGCCGGACGTCGGCAGTTGATGATGGATTGAAAGCGAAAATTAGGTGGCAGATCGCTTTCCCATTACTTCGAGTGCATGTGACCTAAACGACAATCCCACAAAATATGTGGCGCAATATGATACAAATCGTACAATAGACGATTACATTTGATGTTCTGTCTCTACTAAATCCACTCCTATTTGCCTGTGTAAAGTACCTAGTAACTAATGCCGGAGGTATAAAAGTATCAGGGTAGTGAGTAGGTAATCTAATTTTCCAAAGGGTCTTCACAAGCCGCAATGGCGAACAGTTGTAGGGTTATAAAACAGAAATACAATATAGCACAAATCGCAGCAGCAAATTATCGGCGGGAGGGCGTTTATGGGCGCAAGGTATAGCGCTCACTGAGTTTTTCAAGTAGTTGTGTCCCCAGCACAGAAACTGAACGGCACAGCATTGGGATTCAGTTGGCTCGGGGACTCGTGAGACTCTAACGCAGCTTGAGCGTTAAAAGCAGCAAAAGGCGAGGACGGCGCGTCACTGTACACGGGCTCTGTAGGGTACTTTAAGGGCGTGAATTCAGCTGCGTTCGCGTTGAGTGTCGTTTTTGGCAACAACAGTGCAGCACGGGGCGGCGGGGTACTGATGGGGGTAATTATAGGCACTGCTTTGCTAAGAGGCGAAAGCGGATTTGCAGGAAACTCTAATGCGGATCGGACACTGAAAGCAGAAGAGGACATACAAGGCGCGTCGCTATTCGCGGATGTAGGGTTCACCGTATATCTAATCGGAGGCGTGAATTCCGCCGCATTGATGTTGAGCTTCGCTTTTGCAGACACGAATACAGCACGACGTGGTGGTTTGTTGATGGGAGTAACAATGGACGTCGTTTTGGCAAGAGGCGACGACGGACTCAAAGGAAGCGTAGCCTTAAGTGCCAGAGGGGTATTCATACGCTGTAAGGACGGACGAAACGCAGGCGCGTCGACGCTCAACCGACGCGCTTTTACCGTGACACTCGGAGGGGGAAGGAACACTGCAGCCGCAGGGTTCATCCCAGTAGGCGACGAGACGCTTTTCCCTCCCATCGACAAAGTCGGTGTTGCAGGCGGCGTCATCATACCCATTGTGCCCAGACGCCACCCCACTGGCAGGCGTGTTCCAAGATCGTTCACTGAATCGGCATACTCGGCATACTCGATATCGTCGGGTTCTTCAGTCAGCCTAGAACCACAATCAGATAGTAACGGAGCTGCAACGGCACAGCCGAGGCCATCGTTTATCGGGGGCGTCCACAATCCACTGCTGACGGCGCGATTTGTGGGTGTTGATGTCGCTGGGAATTGGATCGGATCCGGTATTTCGAGTTTCAAGCCGTCAGGATGATGGGGATGGTCAAACACAGTGACTGAACTTGCTGGGTGAGAAGGTGACTTTTTTATGATGGGGAGCATCGTCAATTACGACCCAGTGATGAGATAAAATACGATTTCAAACCTTTGATTCCCTAGCGACACTGGCTCCCCCTAACTCGCCATTTGTCAGGCGTTCAGTTTCCCTCGTAACGAGCTCGTGTCCCAAGAACTGATAAAATTCATTTATCTTGGGTCTTTCATGTGCCGGACCCCAGCACGAAAGGGTAATTTTCTGAAAACTTGGGGACATCCCAGCGACATTAGGCTGTAGATATGGCGTTTTCTCTTGAATGACGGCACAGATAGCGGCACATTCGCTCAATCCATGAAAGGGAGGATTGCCCGTGTAAACCTTTTACCTGCTTAGATCATCCTTGACATGGCGGAGAATTTACAGATACCTCGAGAACCGTGCATGCGAAGGCATAAACATCCACTGCAGCTGCGTCCAACCCACATGACTCAGCTTCAGCCAACAACACTTCTCTAGGCTGATAGCGTGAAGTGCCCTGCCCAACACCAGACTTGCTTTCGAGTCGTTGCGATCCAGAAATCGACGATAGACCGAAATCGGCCAGGCAGCATTTTTCATCATCTGTGACTAGAACATTTGCCTGAGCATATTAATTAGAATTAAATTGTTGCTAATTCAAGACTAAATCCACCCACAGGTTTGATATCACGATGGTGAATTGGCGGATTGTACTGATGCAGGTATTTTACGCCGCTTGAGATCTCGAAGCACTGTTGATCTCGAAATTAGTCCAGGGCCTCTATCAAAGGATATCTGAGGCTTCTGTTACTTACCGCCGTCAGACGGTCATGGTCAGGATGATTCTTCAGGAACGTGCGAAGGTCCCCATTCTTCATCCAAGGAGAAACAAGAATAAATCGGCTTGTTCGACCGGCCCCTAGGAAGGGAAGAATGTTCGGATGTTTGAGTCTACTCCACGTAAGCACTTCACGGAAGAAGGCCTGTAAAAAGAATGGCTCGGACACAAAAAATATAGCAATTCATATTAACAGGACCTTTGACTTTTTGGCGTGGTCATCTTCGTACCCAGAGTAAGCACGTAGGATTTTGAGGCAAACAGGAATATCATTCATTTTTGCCTTATCAATATCCTATTTGGCATTAGGGTCGGGTTTAAGATAGGTTGACAGGACACATACAGCGAATCCGCCAGATTCGGAGTGGTACCCATCGCCTCGTCGAGCTATATTATGCAAAAACAAGGAAGGAGGCAAAGTTTGTAACAAATTTGCGAGCTGAATCTGGCGCTTTGATAAGAAATTTCTGTACTCTTCGTGGATCCCAGGGTCGTCAAACTCCTAGAGATCCGCGAATGAATCTGGCGCTTTGATAAGAAATTTCTGTACTCTTCGTGGATCCCAGGGTCGTCAAACTCCTAGAGATCCGCGAACAACTGTAAGGGCGCCTTCAACAAAGAGACAAGGACTTACTCTTTGAAGCAGTTCGACTATGCAACTTCCCCATTGCCGATCTCTTGAAGATATCTGCAGAATGGAATCCCAAGCATTGTTTGAACCCAAAGAGCATTTAAGATCCCCCGTCGAGCTTGGAAACGGCACTCCATTCGTATCGGAAGAGTCAGACGTCGATAAGATTTGCCCACTGTTAGATTCCAATGTGAAAAGAACGAAATACTTAAGGTCATTGACATCCGTGGGGCACTGTACGGTATAACCCCGCGGTAGCACAGCATTAACGTCTCGGAGTAGCTTTGGAGTCTTCCTCAAGGCTCTAGAAACCTCTTTAGCATCCTCCTTGATGCCTGGATGGCTGTAAAAGGTCCCAGTAAGCGTTTAACGAGCAGGATATAGACGCTTACGTGTCTTTCGACGCCCAGGCTTGTATGATTTTAAGACTGGATCATGGGATGGGCCTCCTTGAAGTGACGCCGCCACCTTTCTCATGTAGTCAGGCGCGCTAGGAGTGTCGATGGGTTTCCCCTGTGCATTCTTCCAAACTGAGGCACTCATCACAAGATAATAGAGTGCACGAGGTAGCACCATAGCTACCCAGCCGTTTTTGCATCGTGACTTCGAAAGGTTATCAGCATGCTAATGTGAGCCAGTTTGTGCTCAGGCCCTTTAAGTTCATTTGAGACGAAGGAAAGTAAGCAGCATTTTGAGGCCAGAAAGATCGCTCAGCAAGTAGCATTGAATGGTCAAATCGAGTTTGAACAAAATCCAGATCATACCGGTTTACATGAAGTTAAGAAATTGTTTATCAGGGGATAAGATTGTTATTATACAAGGATGGCCCATTTATTTGAATTCATGTCTTCTTTCCACTACCAGATGCTAACTTCTACCACGAGCCTAGCTCCCACCACCTTCCTCAGAAGAAAAGAGAAAGGTATAGGATAATACATAATTGCAAGCGAAAAAACGAGTGGGGCAAACGAGGGGGGAGGGAGGGGAGGGGATGCAGACAGGACCAAACGGACAGCGAGGACGTTAATGAAGGGAAGGTATAGGAGAGGTGAGTAAGTACGCCTGAAGAGAGAAAGAGAACCATGAACCAATTAACAATGGGAATGAATGGATTGTATTTGTATAGGCGTTGCTGTAAGTCAGTCGTGCTTGAATGTGTCGGATTCATATGTCCATGCGTAGATGTAGTATCGTCTCGTCTATCCCACAAAAGCGGGTTCTCGTTGCTAGATGATGGCGGTGATTGGGCAAGCGCGCAGAATCGCAGATGAGTAGTTCAACATCTGTTTCATTATGCAGCGCTATACAAGAAGAGATTGTTTGTCGCAGCGATCTGAAAGAGTTGATGTGAGACGACGTCCAGAATTGCGGAAAAGGACAACCACATACAGCAATTGTATTCTCCCTAGGATGCCAGCTTGCATGCAAGATCTTTTTGTTAAAGTCAAGCGTGTCAAGTTGCATGGTTTCTCTTAAACCTCCGCCTCTTTGTCCATTCTTCATGCCCGGCTTCCCAGGCAACGGTCCACCAATTTTCTTGGCCTTGAACGCTGACTTGTCGGCCTGTAGGACAACGTCAGATACCGTATCAGTTTCATATATCCGGAAGTAGTTGTGGTAGGAGCCCGTTAACACGTGCCTTGATACATTATATCAATCCATTGAAATGTTGGGAAGAAATGATGTGAAAGCACGCACTTGTCATCACCTCCCCATACACATTCGAACTTATCGAAGATGCAGTCGTTCTCGTACAGGTCGCAAAGCTTCCCGCGGAGATGGTCGTGAATAGGGATAGTCTTCAATGGTCGTGATTCCATGTTGACGTCCCAAATCTTGAGATTCAGGTAGTCACGAGCCAGGATATACCGACCATCATGACTGAACTTTACGTCCGAGATCGATGAAATGATCTCCGAGAAGAAGGAGCGCGTAGTAGGGTCTTCCTCCTCTTCAAAACCTTACAATCAAAAATAGATGAACACACGTAATGACGTGACGAATGGCACAAGACCACTCACATTTTGCATGGGTATCGCACAATGCAGAGTCACGCATGTCTGCGAGCTTGATATTGCTCTTTGAGCTCGAATACATGAAGAGATTGCAGTGAGAGGGGTGGAATTCGGTGGCGGTAATAACTTCGGTCAATTCTTCCATATTGACAGGTTTGATATCGACAATATCTGTGTAAGTGGTCAGGCTCAAAATCGTGATCCAGAAATTAAGACCTACTGAAGCTCTGGTCACTGATATTGAGATTCCAGAGGTTGATTCGAAGATCATCGGCAGAAATGTAGGTTTCTTGATCAGAATTGACGGAAATGGAATGTATGTGATACGCGTGTGCATTAGCGTAAACCTTGCGAGGAACGGCGGCGATTATGTTATCCTGTTGCGCCATGCGAGGAAGTCGCAGATGGCTTGGGGCGGTGGGCGGTGGCAGAGGTCGCTGGCCATCGTAGTGGTTGGATTCAGATACAACCTTCAGGGATTTCTCAAAGACTTTCCAGAGTTTGATTGTTTTGTCTGTCTCACTGTGTTAGAGCCAGATGCAGGGTTCATTAATGAATAGAATAACGCCACCATTTGTTGACAACAGAAAATGTGCAGAGTTTTGTCGTCTACACCACCTAATTTTGTTGATCTTCTCCTCAATTTCTAAGGACTTGAGATAATCGAACTCGGGTTCATGGGATTGGAACTCGGTGTAGAACTTGTACTCGCAACCTTTTTTCTGTTCATTGGGTGATCGCGATCGGCGAAATCGAGATTAGAGACGTGAATTTGGTATAGGAAAGAGGGGGGGACGCCATAAAAAGGATGGAACATAATCAGAAGCACAATCAGCTTGGCGCCCAAAGGAAGACACGCGCGATAGGCGAGATAGAGAGTGGCGACGATACTGACCGATTCATTACGTTCAAAAAGGACTACACGACCTCCCTTGTCACCAGTGGCAAGGTAATTGCCTGTGGAGTCAAACTCGACGGTAGATATGATGTCGGCTGGCGGAGGGTCGGTGTAAGTGAAATGTAACACGAGGCTCAGATAGCAGAGCAGTATTCAAGTTTGCTCACCTTCTGTGATGTCTTCGACCTCGCCCTTGTCACCGAAGCACTGGGCAAATCGCCAACCTCCTGAGCCTGAAGGGTCTTCCATAATGCGAAGAAGTGGGTCACGCTGGTTGATTGATTTGAGGCGTTATCTGAGTGCTTGAAGCTGGGGATAACGCGATAATGATGGCAGAGAATCGGTGAGATGTGTCGCAGAAATACAAGGCGAAGAGCGAGCTGGCGATGGTGGCGAAACGATGGCACGAGCTGGGCACAAGGGATTGCTGAGCAGATGCTGACGTAAGATTATGTTTGGATGAGTTTGGTACCCAAGTCCGACATTGCCCTCAGACAGAAACCACATACATCCAAGACAGACCCTCAACGATGGCCATCGCACCCATTACCGGAATGCTCAGAAAGCGTTTCTGGATCGACCTCACTTGCGGTCTAGGCCTTGGAACAGCCGCCGGATATGCTTACTGGTATGTCTGCAGTACTTTTTCGCGTGGTCTGTATACTAATACTTTTCTAGGTATGGTTCCCATCTCAAGGCTTGTGAGTCGTAATGCGAAACACGCTGAAAAAAGATACTAAAACCACCTCAGTGGAACGCCAGGAGAACTTCTACATCAAGCTGGAGAGGGAGAGAGCTGCTGCTGCCTCGGCGTGAATATAGAGACACCCACAACACGCCATTTGAAAACCAACAAAGCGTATTATATCCGTGCGCATCCAATGAAATAAATACTACATTATAAGTCTATGCATTGTCATCATCTGACTGTCACCCCGAGCCGCTTCAACTCCTCACAACTAGGCACCTCCTCCTTCTCAATGGCGCGTACTTTATCCCAATTTGTCCCAATTCCGAATAGACCCACTTCCTGCTCCTTTGCCCGCTCCTTGCGATCCATCCCTCGTTGACATTGCACGTAAAGGTCCTGTGTGTAAGTCTGCTCGATTGTTCTTTCAAACTTCGCGACTGCAGGACCGCGTTTTGCAGCAGCGACCTTTTCTGAGGGCTGTCTTGCGTCTCCTGCAACGTTTGCACCCTCCCGCGCAAGTTCAGCACCAATAACGGGATGACCCATGAACTCGGCCTTGTTGACGTGGTAATGAACCCCAATTCCGCCAGTCTGCCTCTCGAGATTATATCTTGACGATGGTTGGAAGGAAAATCGTGGATCAGGTACTGGTGCCTCGCTAAACAAATTAGGCAGCGCTGACAGCAGCGAAAACGCGAAAAGAAGAAGCAAAGGCATGAGTTGAATGAGCAGCGACCTCGGCTCTGTATTCCCTTGTTGCTGACGATGACGGTGCTGGGCACCCATCCGAGTTGATGTAAAGCCGCCAGGGCCAAAGTTTGCTGTAAATACTGAGACGCCATGAGCCATCCAGATGATCAATTGCGTTGGATACCACGTACTTGGACCGCCACCGAACCCAGACGCGCCAAAGCCATTCCCACCGCCACCGAAAAACATATTGAACAGGTCTTCTGGGCTGATTTCGCTTTCAAAGGAGCCTCCTCCACCGCCAAATGGACTGGCAGAGAATCCTGACGCCCGAGAGGGCATGCCGCCGAATCGGTCTTCGGGATCGCCGCCACTACGGTCAAAAGCAGCTCGTTTCTGCGAGTCTAAAATTGGAAGCGTTAGCTTGCTGTTATCTGTCAAAAATTCTTAACTGTACCTGAAAGGACCTGGAATGCTTTTGATACCACTTGCAACGTCGTCAATTACATAGCCCAATCAATCAATGATGATAAAACGAAAATTCACATTTGAACGCCTCGTCAGCACCAGGAGCTCCATTTTTATCTGGGTGAAGGGCAAGCGCCAACTAGTAAAATGGAGTAAGCTGTGGACGAACCCGGCAAGATAAAATAAAAAAACGCACCTTGCGATAGGCTTTCTTAATATCCGCTTCCTCACAATCCCGTTTGACAGCTAATATCTCATAGTACTCCGTTACCTTGCACGCTCTGACTCTCTTCACCACTGCGCCCTGCTCCGCCGTGTACTCTCTTTTATCACCACCAATACCGCCAGCCGTACCGTTGCTCTTAGCGTCACTCGAGCTTGAGCTGTGAGGGTGCCTGTGCTTCGCCCCAGATGCCGAAGGATGTTCCTCAGTAGCAGAGGTCGTAGATGTAGATGCCGATGCCGATGATTCTGCTGACGGGGCCGCATTAATAGATGCAAGCAGGCTCAGGGCCTGCGTAGTTTCAAACAGGGATATCGACTTCTGGCAAAACTTGCGGGCAGAGGGCATGTTGCCGGCATCATAGTGCTTCCTTGCAATAGCAAGGCATTTGAGGGCTTCGTCCTTGTTGCTCTCCATTGTTTCACGGTTGGGAGGCTGAACAGGAGTTTGGCGATGTGGTCCACGGACGCGGACGTGGAGAACCAAGGTAAGCGAAGGGACCTATCGCTTATGTCATTTGATGTTAATTATGTAATTGACATAGCAGATAACCGACAAGCATCTGACAAGGTTATTTATTACCTCTTCATTCCTTTTCACATGGCTGAATCGACAGCGTCGTCCGACGACGAGCCCTTCGAGCTCGCTCGCTTCAGACAAGAATGGCTGGCTGAATTACGCAGCAGGAAAGCTGGCACAGCTGGCCGCTCGGGGTCACACCACATTCAGTTAAATGACGCACAGAGCTCAAGTAAGGCGGCTTTTAAGGCACCAGCAATCTCAGCAGCACTCCCGCAGGTCGATTCTGCAGCCTTATTACAGGAACCAGCTGGAACACCGTCTGCTTATCCTAAATTTACACCCTCAGCTCACCTAGCTTTGGCTCCGCTTCCTGATACTCTCGGCGCCGCGCTCAATATATACCGTCAGGCCGTAAACCACGAGCAGAGCGGTAAGCTTGACGATGCACTTTACTTATATCGCCAGGCGTTCCGCATGGTATTTTGTCATCGGCAGACACAATTTAATACATGCTCATCTAAGCTCTGCGCAGGATGCGCACGTAGATCGTGTCTACCATAGGGAGGAAATGCTCGCCTCGATCTCTGCAGCCCAACAGGATACACTGCAAAAATCTACTGTCTCTGTTGGAGATAGTGCCGTTGACGAGTTGACAGATAAGACCCAGGCGTTGTCTGTCAAAACTCGTGGCGACGCTCCGGCAGTTCGGGTCACGAGACAGGCCATATCCACTCTTCTTGAGAGCTTTGCACTTGATCTCTCATTCGAACCCGAGATTGAGGAGGAGCCCGTGCATCTGCAAAAGGTTCCTGACGAGCTCCTGGTAATGTTTCTTCGGAAGCTAGACATAACTTCGATCGAGCGATTTGCCTCCGTTAGTCGCAAGGCGCGCGTCATAACTCTAGATTCGGCAATCTGGAGGTAGCGTTTTCAAGTCCTGGACAGTGCGCTGCTTGTGCTCATTGCTAACCCTCCTTGCAGAGAATTAGTTGGTGCTACGTACAAGCCGCCACAAGTGGCTAACATCGGGGATTTTACCTCGGTGCTTGAACGATGTCTCTACGACTATAGACGTGTCTACATCGAACACCCTCGTGTTCGTTTGGATGGAGTATATATTGCGACATGCCATTACACGTAGGTTTAGCTTCCGATATATTCGATATAATTATTGATGCATCCATGTATACAGTCGCCCTGGCCACAGCGAAAACTCCTGGGTCAACGTGAGTCACACCAGGAAACTATTGCCAGACTTGATTGATGCTGTGTTAATAGATCAGCCATTTGGTCACGTATCACCGATACATGTAAGTACCGTGCACCTACAATTGAAAAAGATAGTTGACAAGCTCCAGCCGTTTCTTCCCTAATGGCCAAGTACTGTCCCTCCTCGCAAATGAGGAACATACTCCGCAACAAGTGATACCCCTCCTCAAGCCTACTCTCCGTATGAAGGTAACTCTTCTCTACGTTATGGAACCTTCGCTATTACTGACTACCCAACAGGGCTTCTATATTGGAACGTGGCGCCTGTTAGGCACCACAATCCACCTTTCTAACCTCCTCGACGCAAGCGGTCGCTTCCCCCTTCCCTCGGACGACCCATCTGCTGAATATGCTCCTGTTGAAGGCAATCGGTATACATTCGTCATGACGCTAAGCCTTGTGTCAAAGCCGCTTGGTCGATGGAACAGAATGAACATCGACGCTTATAATTCCGTGAATCTCGAAACAGGCGATATACACCCCGTAGCTCTCAAACACGAGCGGCCATTTTGGTTCTCGAAAGTCCGGTCCTACAGTCTTTACTGATTCACGATGGAATGCAGCTTGCATATGGATATATAGATGCAGCTCTCAGATCAACTTGTACAACAATCTTCCAATATATTCGGTATAGCTATAAATTAGGACAAGAAAAGTAATGAGCCGTATACTACAATATCAACAAACGCAATAAAAAGCAACATGACAAGAGCATTATACAACGCCCAGCCTACCCAACGCCACCGCCGTTGCGCGTCTTCTCTTATTTCCCCTCCTGATCTCATTCAAATCACTCTCGATTTCACCCTCTTTGCAAGGGCCAAGCTGAAGCAAGCTCTTTCCTAGTTGACCGAAGATCTGCTGTCCGCCCGCGCCGTTACCCTTGTGCCTGCGTCTTCCTCCTTGCCCAGCGCCGCCGCCGCTTTGAGGAACTGCAGGCGTTGTAGTGCTAGTGAGCGGTAGTGGAAACGGAGAAGGCAGCTCATCGACGGAAAGGGAGTGTGGATTAAGGAAGGGTCCAGAGGTGATGGGTAGTGAGGAGATAAGACCGGAATGTGGTATAGAGGAGGAGGTGGAACCAAGGGGGGTGGGCGGTGGTGATGTACCGAACTTGTTGCGTAGTTTTCGGGTGATATGAGGACGTGAAGAAGAGTCCATAGCACCGTCTGAGGAGATAATCAGTAGAGAAGTCCTACATATACATAAGAACTCACCACCCGAAGTCCCTTCGCCTTCCTTCTCCTCGCGTGCCCGTTTTCGTCTCTCCTCAATACCCTCAAGCAAACGTTCCCTAACGCGTTCGCGCCCTTTCCGCAACTCTTCCTCAACACGCTCTCGCTCCTCATCATATGCATTCTGGGCACGCTCAAGGCCATGCCGTTCCTCCGATTCAGCCTGCGCGAGAAGCGCACTACGCTGCAGGGTGAGAGGCAAGAGTCGGAGATTATAGAGCGGCGAGGTATCTGGATGCGTAGCGAGTTGGACTACGGTTGTATGGAGGGCAGAGATTGTCTCGTGGACGTGTCTACCGCTGAAAGGTCTCGTCGGCACTGCGCAGATATACATGAAAAAAGTGCTCACTCGTCACGCCGATCACTCATCTCCTTGCCCAGCTTCCCCGCCAATTCTCTCCGTCTTTTTTCCTTCTTTCCGTCGTCGATACCTGGATGCTACTGCATCAAGCTTGATAAAGAGTTGACCAGATAAAAACTCACTATGATGCGAGTGGTGTATCCGCGAGGTGCTTGCATGAGAATGGTGGATGTGAGTTGGATGGGTGTAAATGTCTGGTGCTGCAGAGCCGACAGGTGGTTTGAAATGGGAGCTTGAATGAGAAGATTGGATGTGGTGCGAGGAGGATGGGTATGGAACGGGGAAGACGCCTTGTTGAGGCGGCGCCATGATTGTTGTTGAGAAGACGGACTCGGACAACGGATCATAGTGAGATCGAGCCAATTCCGAGTCCCGACCAAGTAAATAATCGGCATCCGGAGTTGTTTTTCTTGCTTATTAATTTTTCAACGCCCGCCTAGCTCAATCGGATAGAGCGTCAGACTCTTACCTAGGCAGTGGCATCTGAAGGCTGCGAGTTCGACCCTCGCGGTGGGCTAGTGGATTCTTTTTTGTTTTCACAAATGCTATTTTATATCTCGCTAGGTTCTAGCTAGGCCTCTGTATGGTAAAATGTAAATGTAAAACGTTAAAACGTTAAGACATATTAATCCCAACCATGGCAAAATACAGTATTATAGTAGATAGAAACACCTCAATATGCTACGTACGCCACACACAGCAGGGGAAAGCCCGCGTACAGACCACACCAGAATATAACGTTGCCCAAAAGCTTGTTCTTTTTCACCATCGGCATTCGACTGATAACTATCATCGGTATTTGTACAATCTTAAGATTCATCATAAGCGGCGGACAGTATCCACAAGTAACACGAGGGCTCACCTGAAGGACGAAAAGGTAGAATCTATGTAACGCTCGTCAATTGTGTGGGTTGATACATACCACGTTGGCGTACCTGAACTTCTTGGTCACAACGACCATGACGAGCTCGTGAACACAAGCACTGAGCAGGAACGTTAGGAACATAGCCGTTGTCTTCGATAAACCATAACCAAGAATGGTGGGTGCGTAAACATGACGCAGCAAGAAAGTGTGTACAGGTTTGTTCCACTTCCTCGAGAATTCATCCCATGATGTCGAATTCCACCTGTGATTCAGGAAGGTCACGTCAAGTATGGGAATTACATACTGAGGCATACATACTGTAGGCTTGTCAGTTGAGATCCAAATTAGAAAGAGAACGACTTACCCAATCTTCATAGAATTGACGATCAGCGAAACTATAACACTTTGCTATTAGCGGATCTTCCAACAAGCCACCAAGCTTCACTCACTAGGAAAGTTCTGCAAATGCATTACATATACACTCTGTGGGGTGTTGATTAAACTCTGATTGTGGCTATATGAGTAGTATCTCACCGAAAATTATGAAAAAGAGAAGTAGATAGGCCATCATAAAAGGTAGCGCGAGATCGAGCAACGATCGTAAAATTGACTGGTTTGACGTAGGCGTGTAGGGTAGGATGAATGTTTCCGTTACAGTGTACAACAGCGCGAACGTGCCAAAGGTGGCTGCCTGTACAACTTCAGCTGAAGCCAGCCTTAAAACAGCACACACTCACTGTCTTCTCAAAAATATAGATTGGCCGAATTCTACAAGGATTTTTGTCAGAATGTATAGCTAGTAAATGTAAGGGCCTTCTATACCTGTCTGTTCTAGGATATTCGAGCTCATATACGAGGGTTGGGATGAGTTGATAGACAGCAAAATTCTTCAAAGTGATATTATTTGGCCATGTCATATAGATGGGTCCAGGGCTCGTGAGTTCGCTCTGCAACTCAGAGTACTCTCTTGCTAGTTCCGCGATCTTTTCCTCCGGGTGGTCGACCAATACGTGAGGCTCGAAGGGAGCATCTTTTCGCACATCTTCTTTCTTCCCTGAGGTGATATCTGTGACTGATATATTGCCCTCGGTAGCCTCTGATATCTTGGCAAGCCGCCGCCTCAGAGCATTCGCAGTCGCCATATCTGTATAGGATGTCGTCGAACCTTCGGGAACATTTGGAGTCCCTGGAGTAGCACTTGGCGTACTCCCAGGCGAGAAAGTACCGAGGTTCGCAATTGCTTCCACTTTCAAACGATGTATCTTGGCATCCGTTGTAGCAGTTTCCCAACCACCAGCCAATTCCGTGGCCTTGCGAAGCTGCTCAAACACCTTATCGCTTTGTATTGCTGCGCGTTGTAGATGCCCATTAACCGCCATGTAAGAGTGCATCTTCATGATCATGACCTTTACAAAAGTTGAGCGTCATGACGTCAACTAACGATCGCTTAGCTCACAAGTGTATGCAGAGTCAGGAAACCGGATTGGACCCAAGGCCATTTTCTACAACATCACGTTAGAAAATAGACATGAATGAAGAGGTCGCCACGCACCGATTGAATGTCCATGTGATTGCAGCACAAAGTATCAACGTTTGGAAGATGTTGTGTATGACCGCGCCAGTCCAGTAATATTTAATCCACCGTTTCTTTAGAGCGTGTGCAAAGAGTACGCAGAGACTCGTAGCTGAAACCAAGACAGCATCGCTAATTGCGAGCATCACCAAGTCTTGAGAGAACATGGTCGCGAATGCAAGATTGAGTGGGCGTCCACTTGACTCGATGCCGCGCACATATACGCGCACCGTAAAGATGAATATAGATATCCAAAACAGCGAGAAGAAGCCCTGTGAAGAACTTGTGGCAAAGTCAAAGTACAAAGAAATATAGCGACATACTCGAAATTCGTTTGTTCCCGATAACTCATTGGTACTGTCGAAGTGAGACTTCCGAGGCGCGAATGTGATCAACGCGCGCAGTTTCTTTGAGGACTTGGAACGGTATGGCTTCGACACGTAAAGAGTGCCTCCGCTGGTCTCGAAACCTCCGCTGGTTGTTCGATTCGTTAGAGGGACCGCAGAAGGGGGCGCCAGCGTGGGCTGAGACATCGCTGAGCAATGCCTAAGGGTTGTTTTGAGGTCGTGAAGTCGTGATGCTGTATTGATAGACAAAAGGTGTACACCCGTCCGGCAGGGTAGGAGTTGTTGAAAGGTTGGTTGTGTCAGGTTGGAATGTACCACATTGATTCCGTCATATGAGTAATCAACTGTTCAAAATTTACTAGAAACTTGGGAAGGCGAAAAAAACTTTTATTGTGAAGAAACTAGAAATAAACAAAGATAGGAAAGTTGTGCGACCTCTTCAAAACGCCATCCCGGGAGATATGAAGGCAGGCGATCTGCAAGGACGGAAAATCGTTCTAGCCGCGTAGTTTAACGTTCAAGCACAAGGGGATCAAGTACAAGACGTAGATATTGTCACGGCGTGTTATGTGAAAAATGAAGAGATGGTAAATCTGTGTATTTGAAGATCCCTCAAGGAGGTTTGTTTGAAGAGGATATGCAGCCTTTATACATAAAATTCGTATGTTTGGTGTTGTTATGATCTGGGCTGTTTGCGGATAATTCACCGAAGATAACTCTGTCATTGTAATACAGCACTTTCACAATGTCCGCTCGAAGGATTTCAGACAAAAACTCGACTATTCCAAATAACCCCAACTTTTTGGACTTTGAACGGTCCGATGGCAATCCTACTAGATGGCCAACAAATACTACGCGCGTAGTTGATAGCTCTGGGGAGGTCAATTACATGCAGCCAATCGCCCTTGACGACCCCCCAGCCATAAGATGGAGAATAGGCGTTGCGCAGGGAATTGCCGCAGCAGCAGGGATGCCAGGTAAGTACATCGACACATTCTCATTCCGTTATTCACGCGCTTTTGCAATCTCAAAGCCAGCCCTGCCTACATTTTGAGAAACTGGCCTGCCGGATATGCTTTCTTCGACCACCACAAGGGTCCCGCAAACGATCCACGACATGACTTGTATCTGTTCGGTAACAATTGCCATTCTTTGCCATTCCGATACAACGTTAACTTTTATGACAGGTTGCCCTACCCAGCGATATCGTTCCATTAACGAATTTATTCCTCACGCAATTTGGCTTCAACAGAACACCAGTTTGGACACCTCCCAGTGCCTTTGCAAATATTGCAAAAAAGTGCCCCAGAAGGTTGTCACTGCAGCGCATCCGCCTGGCATTTTACGCGTTCATCAGACTTCGCCCTCATCGTCACGGTCACGGCCTGGAAGGCCTAAAACCATGCGCGAGAGGGTCATAAAACGTGTTCACGACAAAGTTTACGCATCTGTGCAAAAAGCTCCCATTCCCGCAATCTCTAAATCCCTAAACATTCACAATAAGGCTACCATGCTGGTAGAACGCAATTCAGACCTGAGGGCCGTGTCCTCGAAAACCGCGATGAAGCTCAGGCGATGGTTCAGGTCAGGAGAATTGCTATGGTGCGCGTTGAGCCATCCAATCCAAGGTCCTGACAATGTTGCCATCCATTTCTGGCCCGGGCTTGTCGATGAAGTAATACTCAAGACTCGACCAATACCACGTGAGACGTCGGATGCCACACAATTGCCACAGGAAAATGGGAAAGCCGAGAATGGGGTTGTCGAAGATGGCGATGGCACACTCCCTTGGAGCATTTCTCAATCCACAGAATATCGCGTACAACTTCTCGCAGTGAACCACACATATCTTGTCTCTGACGACCAGGTGCTTCCATACCAGGCTCACGTACCCCCAGATTCCCTGATTGCCGCGCTCAAAGCCTTCCCAACCCGTCGTCTAAATTTTGAGCGGAGGTCCATGTCGAATTTCAATCCATGTCCCAAGGAAGGAATTGCAGAGTTCGACGATGCAGTTGCGCCTTACGCAATGGCAGTACAAATTGGTTCCACGCTCTCTGGCTACTGGTGCCTTACAGATGAGTGGGCCTTTGAGTACTACATAGATCAGGGCGCACCATCCGCTCCTAACCCCTTGCAATCAAAATCGACACCGAACCTCGCGATGTCTTTGTCCGCTGCCATTGAGGCAGCCGGACAAAATGGCGAAACAAGTCCTCCAACTCCGAGCGGCTCATCTACGGGGTATAATTACCACACTAACCACTATCTGAACGCCAACTACGCTAGTGCGTCTGGAATTGCCCCTGATATATCCTCCATGGAAGTGCAGCGCATTTCTGCGCGTACGCTAGGAAAAATCTCGTCGGCAGGCTCTAATATGCAACCGTTGTCGCAAATGCGTTTCCAAGGCCTCTGGTGGGGTGCCGAACGCATCTGGGCTGACGAGTTCGTACGCCTTAAAGTGCCACGCAGATGTATTGCCCCTACAGGAATGGAAAACATCTTAGCACCCTCAGGGCCTGGGCCGGCTGCTCGAGCTCTGTGGCAAGCCTCTGGGAAAGACGTCAAAGAACTTGGGGCAGGCTCTCGGGGTGTTTTCATGCGGCTTGATGGCCTGTTCGTCGTTGACGCCCTGCAAACTGACGGCGTCACCACAAGAAAAGAATGTCGAGCAAGTGGCATGCTATTTGAGCTGGCTGATTCTGACTGGGAGGAGGATTCTGTAGCCAATCCCAATATTTCAGTCAATGGTAGCAAAGAAAATACGGCTCCCATGTCTTTTGTACCCGGTCCATCACCCCTTAACCCTCATGTCCTTGCACACCCCAATGTAGAGCCTGCTGGATGTTCCTCTACACAACCTCAACAACCAACACCTAACCCTTTGCCCCCGTCTTCCCAGCAATCTCACCCTCTACGGCCGTATTACATACTCCCAGAACCTCCGCTGGGATATGTATTCCGTCCCATCCTCCCTGAAGGACACGAGGCAGTTGTTTCATTAAGTTTTGTCAGCGGACGATACTACCCTAGAATATTGTCCCATCCTTTACTGCAGAATGAGGTAGACGCGGCAATGGCAGACCCGGCTGGACTTCTGGAGCATAACAATCTTTGGGCTCTGGAGGGTCTTTCTGCTGGATTTCATAACTCAGTGGATCCTATCCATTACAAGACATCTCGAACGAAGATGGTAGAGGACTCGGATAAGACTTCAGCGGAGGAATTGGAGATCCACAAACAGCAGCGGATCAAGGAGTTAGAGGATGACATGGTGGAGGACGAATTGACGTATCCTGACTCAATGGAAGTTGATATTTAAGTGGTTTCAAATGGGAACGTGTATTCTTTACCGTGTTGTTATGCTGTCGTTGCTTTGTATAATAGATATAGAAAAGCTGGAGTACTTACGATCAGGATATCACAAATCAGTACGATCAAAGTCCGACTCCCACTTCGACTTCAACTCTCACATCTGCTTGGACTGGTGTCCATCTCACTGCAGTTGCGCAAAGGGCGCATTCACGGTCCAGCGCTGTTCGAGGAACCGTCGGCGTCGTGTTCAGGCTCGCTGCCTTATACCCTGCTCTTGTAACGTTTTTGGCCAGTGGCAGTGACTTCGGCGGTTCCTCCAAGAGTGAAGTTTCATTCTTCCACCTTCCTTTCTTTCTTTATATCATGGTCTCGACAAGTTCTCCGTCTCACAGCTCCATAAGTTCCTCGTCTAAGGCTGAACCGGCTCTCCCACCCTCGCCGTCCAGTTTGAGCGCGAGTTCTGCTTCGTCGTATAACCTCCCTCCAGATCAAGAGGATGAAGGTGCCACTGAAATTTATCCGCGTTATTTGAAGTTACTAACAGAACGCAGAGAATGTCACCATTACACGTTCTTTAGCCAAGAAGGCGAAGAAACAGCGAAGTCAAGAGTGCGTCGCGTCTGCTCTTACTCTGGGCATCAAAGTGAATCGAGTTTACTCCAGGGACCTACGCTTGCTAGCAGTGTCAACACACATAACGGAACTCTCTTACTCCATCTCGGATATACAGACGCGCATTTTTGGTTCGACTAAATCTTTACTAAATTGACTGTGTGGGCTCATGCGGATTTTGCAGAGATTCAAGAACTCCGACACAAATCTCAAGCTTCCACTGATGCCATAAATACAACCAATGTTATCGACCAATCGTTGAGCAACCTCAATGAAAAGCTTGAGAGTGTCGAGAAAGGCATGAAATCCATCAGCGAGTCCTTGGGACCTCTCCTCCAAATTGCATCGACACCAACGTTTCAGAATAATGGGGATCCAAACGACAACGCTTTAATCCTCAGAAAACACGCGACGTTACAGTCGGAGTGGGAATCAGTACAAAACGAAAGCAATGTTCTTAGGGAGGAACTTAAAGAAGATAAATGGTTAACGGTGTTCAGGACAGTAACGGACCAGGCCGACGGAATGATGTCTAGCTTGGAGAAAGCTGTCAATCGTTGCCAAGTGAGTTTTTTCACTGAGCATTCATCTTCATACAAAGTCAGACTTCATTACCGCCCAGGATTTCATATGGCAAGTCCAACGACATGGTGGAGACGACCCACGCCAGTCACAGACTTCTCTAACGGCAAGTCAACGTAACGATAAGCAACTGTCTTTGACGTTAGAAGTGTGTACCTCGTTATTAGAATCCTTCGAGGCTAAGAAAAAGTACGTCATGTGGACCATATCGTGGATTGCGGCGTTGAATCATCTGCCAGGCATTACATGCCAGCAACGTCAAAGGTTCTCGCAATCATTGATAAAGGTGTTCGCGATCGGGTCACAAAGAATGGCGAGACATTACGGAGGCATGCTGAGTCCGCTCAGCGTTGGAAGAATCTGAGGGAACGAATTTCAAGAACAGATGTGGACATGGAGAATGTGCGACAAATACTGTTAAACGGAGAGACGACGCCCAGTGAAGTTGGTTCAAGCACTGGTAACATATCGACGAAGAATGGGTATCTTGCGACGCCTCCAAGCGGTTCACGGACGTCCCGCGCCCCTAGTTCTGCGAGCAACTTCTCTGAGTCCATGTCTCCGTTTCGCAAGCTCGCGCGCAAAATTACAGGGACAAACCGACCAACGCCCGTTACTCCACTTGCAGTCAATAAAAATAACGGAACTCGTACACCAACCTCCGAACCTGTTCCAACACTGCGTCGGCAAAAAACATCTTTATTCTCTTCTATGCGTGGCCCGACTCCTACAACGCCGGACAGACCAGGACATAAGCACAGCCAAAGCCTCACGCCGGATTCGTCACCTCGATCTCACAGGGTGGACAATAGTACAATTAAATCCCGCCCTCCTCCCACAAAGCAGAAATGGAACAGCTCTACAAAGATCGAGCCAGAATTGAAGAACAAAGGCACACCGCCCAAGCGACCGCCTTCAGCGGCTGGATCGTACTCCAACCAGGGTGATATCCCTCCTGTTCCCCCGCTTGGCGCAGCTTACCGACGGAGTATTTCCCGCGCGTCTATGGCATCATCTCGTCCTTGGTCACCTGTGACATCAACATCGACAACGCAATCCTCCCAGCCTCCACATTTCCCAGTCTTCCGACCCCCTTCTCGTGCGCAGACCCCCGGTGGCCATTCTCGCAGTATCACTACAGGACTGATGGCGACTCCGCGATCGCGTCCCAAGACGCCCAGTTATATACCCGGGCCAAAGCACCAGACTACACCAAGCCGATCGGAGCTCAGCGACGATGATAGTCCTAATTTACACCGCGCTTTATCTCCCACAATGACTGCAACGTCCTCAGGATTTGTGCACCCACCACGCCCTCCAAGCCGCTCGATGATACCGATCCCAAGTCTCCACCTCTCGACTCCTTCGCGACCATCCTCATCAATGTCATTCCGAGGCTCAGCTTCTCGTGCACAGACACCTGAGCATACACTCGGGGCCAATGCACAGCGGATCTCGACCATCCCTGGAACGATTGGTCGATCCGCGGGCCGCCCCTCGGTAGCCACCAAGCTCCCGCCATCCAGTTTCAAGGACAACTCTGGAAGTCATGCGCCATCCAGACCTGGATCGCGTGCTGGCGCATATACCCCGAACATGGACAATTTTACCATGCATGAATATATACCAGGCAACCTCAACGATCCGCTTGATACTGAGGTCGCTGTTATCGCAAACTCCATAATGCACGGTTTGCTTATCGAGCGATTGGATCCGGCTATGAAGACGATACCAAAACAGAATGAGGAAATCAAAGCAAGATACGCTTTCTCAAATAGCCTAAGCCGGAAAGAGATTACATGTCGTCTGACAACTTTGACACGACCAGGAAAGGTGTCGGGCGAAACGTCGACAAAGAAAGTCATGTGTCGTATCGGAGGAGGTATGTGGCCGGTTCTACTTTTAGGTTGCCTTTTGTCTAACACGGGAGCAACTACAAGGCTGGCAGGATCTCAGTGACTACATCTTGTCCCGTCAAGCTGGGACAGCTTAAATGTAACTATTGCTCGGATGCTGCTCGGTCACGAGTACACTGTGTGGAGGTTCTGTGATCGGGTCCGGGCAAAAAGGGTCCCGGAAACGTATTATATGTTAAAAGTTTTTGCTGTTCACAGCACCATCGTCATGACTCCGTCGCGCTTTGATATGTTGTATGTATACAATAGTAAGCTTGCATTTAATGTTGTTGCAATTGCAACGCCGACAGACTGCACGAAATCAGTCCATTATCCATCATTGCTACTCGGCAGGGCTCGATAAGATGTTTCAATTACCGGCCCCTTGTTATCGATTTAATTTGAGACCTCGAATGGACCTAGGTTGGCCCTAGCACAATTCCATGCTGTACTGACATGTGTTAGCCCTGTCAGGTCAGGAGAAGTCTGGGATGGCCTTCAGCGGCGGCATGCGGCGGCCGCGTGAAATGTATAAAAGGAAGGCGGGGCTTGGCCATTTAATTCCTTCAGCTGCACCCACAATCATGCCCCCGACAACAGAATCTCCTAAACCCTCGCCGGGGAAGAAAATAAAGCAGCTGCCTGCCAAGTTGGGTAAAAAGATCAAGCACCAACTGCACAGAATATCGTCGATGAGTCACGTGCGCCCACAGCGTAGCGCGTTGGCTGAAGCGTTTCCTATCATCACCTCCGTCTCTACCTCACCCCTTCGCCACATCGACCAGTATATCGAACGCCCTCGTCGTTCCAGCGCCCCAGTATCCCCGCCCGCGTCGTCCAGAACCGCGTATAGCAGTCTGAGATCAAGCTATCTGTCAAAGGACGCCGAGTTTAACCGAGGAAGTTCCCAGGATTCCTTCGAACAATCATCACTGGCGTCAACATCACAGGCGTCAACTTTATCCATGGACGAACCAAGTACTCCAATACAGGAGGAGCCTCTCGCGTCGACAAGTACAGAGGATATTGGGGCGGAGGCACAGCCAGAATCTGTCGTAGACGATTCTGCCGAGCAGCTTCCAGTAGAGTCGGCGCAAGGCGATTCCCTGGACACTGCTCACACTTCTCCTCTTCAAGAGGAGGAGCCGACGTTTTCGGGCCCTCCACCCGTTTATGTCGAGCCAAACGTTCCAGACCCTTTCTTGATTGACGACGATGCTTCATCCGATGAAGAGGCAGAAGAGGACAGCGCACCTCCGAGTCAATCGACTGCCACGCTTACGCCGAGCGACGTTCCCCTCACTCTCCCTGCTTCTCCTATACTCTCTGAGCCTCTTCCAGAACAGACGGCTGTCTCACCCTCTCCTAATCTCAACAAAGCCGTGCCTCCTCCACCTGAAAGCGAGTCTGATGAAGATGAGGCACTCGATTTGTATCTCCCAGGACTTCTTCTGCCTACTATGTTCCTTCCTATTCCAAACGTACGCCGCTCATTTTCGACTTATTTAACATGGTGGTTATCCAAATCTTTGTACTATAAATGTACTAGACCGATCCTTTGACTATACTCCTCACCAAATATATCTATCCTCCTGAGAAACGTCCTGTGCGCGATGTTACCGGCGACTGGCAGCGAAGCGATTTCCACACTCTCGTTGTGAGTTTGAGACGTTTGTGTACCTCATGGAATGGTCAGTGATATGGCATATTTTAGATGACGAATAGCTGGCGCGCTCTGGCCAGAATGGCCCGGGATCGGCTCGTTACGGCGAATCCAGAGGACTTGACGCTCATTCTCGGCGTAAGCTAGTGGATATACTCACTTTCTCTTCCTCATTCCTCCCCGTTTACTAGCTCTGGTATCTTCGCCTGGCCTGCCTAGCTCGCCTTCGCCTCTTCAATCAGACTTCCGCTGAATGTACGAACCTCTTTGTTGTACTCAACGCCATCGAACCTATCGATGCCCGCACATGGGTCTTTGACCGTGTGCTGCCCTTCGAGCTTGAAGTTATGCAAGCACGTGTCAAGTATTGGGCCGGAGACCACATGGGCTACCTCGATGCACTCAATGCTCTCCTGCGCAAGTGCCGATCAAAGGCGCGGCAAGAGAAATCAGATTCTGTGGCCGTGTCCATGTGGAAGGAGCGTGGCGCCCGCGTGTGTTTGATTATCGCTTCGCAACTCATAGAAATGAAGGTCAGTACTGGGTGACTTGTCGCGATCTTAATATCTAATATTATTTCTCCATCAGGACTATAGAGCAGCAACCAAATTACTCGAGCCCCTTTGCGTACAAGAGGACTCTACAGCTACCCTGCGGTCCTCCATCGGTCGCATTTACCTTCAGAGCGGTGAGATTCAAACAGCCTTGAAGCATTTTGAGGTCGTCGCTGCGGATCCGAGCGCGGGGCAGGATCTGAAAGATATGAATGCTGGACTTCTTGCCTGCGCGGAAGGAAATTGGGCCCGTGCAAGCGAACTCTTTGAAGCGAGCATTACTCTGGATGCGAACAATTTTGCGGTTAGTTCTGATTACATTCCAGCCAGATGTTCATTTTTACTCGCTCAACCACGTCGCGTTATATAGGCTGTGAACAATCTATCTGTCTCCCTCCTTAGTCAGGGAAAGCTAAAAGAGGTGAATCCTCTCGTATCTGATAGATGCAAAAATGATAATTGACGTGCAATTGGATAGGGAATTGATGTTTTGGAAAACGCATTGAAGACTTCTCCATCAAGCGTCGTCGTGGCAGAGCCGTTTTTGTTCAATTTGTGTAAGTTTATCACTTGCGCCACATTCCAAAGCAGCGACTCAGCATTCCATCATAGCAACTTTGTACGAGCTCCGCTCTGCCACCGCTGCAGAGAACAAGCGGAACCTGCTGCTCGAAGTTGCTAAATGGAGTGGCGATGGCTTGCGTACCACCTGTTTGAAGATGCCGACATCTTGAGCTTGTGCTTATAGCTTTCCAAATTTATAGTCATACATCTGCTAATTCGAGTGCACCCAGTCATCTTTCCTTGTCTGCTGCAACATATATCACGATCACTTTCTCAGCGACCTCAGCCTTACTAACACTATGAGCCTATTATAGGACATAACTAACTTGAAAAATTTGAATCACCTCGTGACATAACAAAGTGAGCCTTTTCGGAAAGGAAGAGCATTTCATTATTCAGCTATGTCCAAGTCGGTGTGGAATGAATCGATGCAAACGTCAACCTCTAATAAAACTCCACGGCACATCTTCAACTGACTAACCAGGAAGTTAAATATTTTAGGTAACTCTAGAAAGCTCCAACTGTGCATATATTGTGCATATATTAATCTCCATGACTACTTAGTAAAAGGATACCTGGTGGTATAAATGTGTGTCCCCTTTCAATACACGTAAGGAATGAACTTCCACTTGACGACAGAGCAGTAGCGCTCCCAGTCTTTCCCATACTTGACGGAGCATCTGCAGCCAACATGAGTTTAAGGCGTCGAAGGGCATGAATGAGAAACGCACCGCTCAAAGTCACGGCTACAACGGTGAATGAGAACGACAATGAAGAAGACGGAATAGAAGTAGGGGATGATTGACGAGGTGCCGACAATAGCACCCCACATCAAACTCATCGTCCAGTCAGCGACGTAGTTCTAAAGAGATGTCAAGTCAACATGCCAAGGGCGCACACAAGAAATAGGGCTTACAGGCTTACGCGACCAAGCCCACCAGCCACTGGTCAAAAGGCGATTACTAAAATACAAAATTAGTCAGAAAGTATTGGGCGACCGAAAACGATACTGACCCATGGGCGGTCTGGATGTAGGTAGGATTCTGGACAACGCATCCGGGTAACTGGGGGAATGTCTTCCTGAACTCAGTGATGCCCTGGGACTGCATCTTGAACCTACTCTTCTGGGCCATGGAAGTGTCCCAGCTGGGCAAAGGGCGCGTCAGCAAAATATTGAAATTGAGTGTTAAAAACTGACACGTAGTAAGCGGTCAACAGAATCGAGAACATGAAAACGTAGGTAAGCGTGGAGAAGCGGTAGGTCTCAGGATCGTGAGAGGCCATGTACACGACCGAGTATACATAGGACTAGAAATGTCGTTAGCACGTAGCGTACAAATGGAAATGTAAACCACTTACGAAAGGTACACCGGCAAGATTCCAGAAAATGACGAGGAAACCCCACTTTTCGTGATACATATCCCAAGTCTGGGGGATGCACTCTTCACCCTTGCCGCTGTCGAAGATACATATCAGAAAATATTCAAAACTAGAAAAAATCAGGGATAGGCACCAAGCGTTGAGGTAGAGACCGGTAGCCAAAATCATGAATGCCATGTTCTGTGTATATGAGTGAGTAGAATGCAAAGGAGAAAACTTGGGGCAACTTACAGGTGTGACGTAACCATATTGCTCGTACTGCTTGCAACCGCCAGACACAGCAAGGAAAAAGACAATGACCCATGGAATCCGGACTTCTCCCCACATCTTGAGGTCAATGTCACCGATACGAGGATTGAGGCAAGCGCCCATGAAGTAATCGTAGAAGAAGTTACCAGAGGTGCGAATTTGGGTCTTCGTGAGGACAGCGTAGAGGTATGTCCCCAAAGCAACACTGAAGCCATAAATCATCGCTACAGACATGAGATGCCCGTAGTTGTCGATAATTTCAGTCAGGCGGAAGATACCCGACAAATGAAGTCCAGCGGCCGTAATCAAAGTCACGTAAAGGGAGTTGAGCGCGTTGCAGTTGTACATGAGGGTCTTGTAATTGAGAGACGGAACAGGGAGACCCTCCTGCATGTATCCGGGCAAGACCTGGGCAAGGAAGAGTTGGAATGCAACATTGCCGGAGTAAACTTTCCATGCGTAAAGGTTAGGGCTAGCATCCTAAACTTTTGGTTAAAAAACCGTTACCGAGCATCGTCATTCAGCACACTGACTTTTGAAATGTGACCCCACATCCGTAAGAGGAAGGGCTTGATGTCGGCTTGGGATTCGGGGAAGACGAGTTTGCCATCATAAAACCAGAGGCAAATCCAGAGATAGTACATGAGGACAGGGAAGAAGGTCATAATGCCTATGCAACCCAGAGGTCCACCAAACTCGTAGCTGAGAATTACACGTCAGTCGACGCGTCTTGAACGGGAAATAATGGGGGACATACGTCTCATGCTTGTCAAGACGCGAGTCGATCTCGCGACCTGCCTCAGTGATGGTGATCTTGGCTTTACCTGTGGCGTTGGCTCGTTGACGCAGGCCCTCAGCGCCAGTGTTGTTGGCGACCATTCTGAACAAGTGTTCCGACTGTTCGCCAAAATTTTGGATCGAACCACTCTTGTAAACGGAGAGTTATTTATTCTAATAAATAACTAATTACGTAAATAGAATACTTGTCAAGAAAGCGTGGGAATCGGAGAAAAGAATTCGTGGGAAAACATGGTCAGTCATCCCGTCTTGTCCGTTGCAATCTTCCATTCTCCGAACAATCTCGAGTTCGTCTCCTTCTCCTGTCTCCGTCCTCAACCATTCTTCCAGCCTTCCTTTTATTTTACATAGTATCTCCTCTGTCAATTGATACATATGGCATCTTCTGTTTTTTACAAGTTCAGCTCTCGAAAGGACGAGTCGCGAGTGACGTTCGATGGCACTGGTATCTCAGTGTTCGACCTCAAACGCGAGATTATCTTAGCCAACAACATGGGTAAGGCAAATGACTTTGACCTTGTCATTCTGGACGCCACTTCAAAACAAGGTATGTATGCCACCTTCTTTTTCAAATTATCATGCTCATACGCAGAACAGAATTCAAGGATGACTCGCAAGTCATCCCACGTTCCTCTTCTGTCGTCGTCAAGCGTCTACCTTCTGCACGACCCGGCAAGGGTAAAGCGTCAATGTACCTTGCTGGAGCAACCTCTTCTGTTCCCATTTCGGACCCTATAAACAAACTAGGTGCCTCTGCGAATGGTGCAACCTGGCACAAAGGGGCCATGTCAAAACGATTTGATGGCAAAGAGGAGCCCTCTTCCTCGACAGCTAAAACTGGTCCAGTAAGTCGTTTCCAAATTGTCGTCCTCCAGTTTTCACATTTGTACAGTCTGCTTCAAACCCGACAATCAAATCTGCCGTTACGAATGAAGACGAACAGGCCGCCGTGGCCGCCATGTTTCAGGCTCAAACAGTAAACTGGGAGGAAACCCAGGAAAAGATGTCACAGTTGGTGTCACCCTATACAGGGTTTTGTCGGCGTAGTAGAACCATTTCTAATGAACATTGTTTGTTTCTTCCTTTCATGTTCTGTACTCGCGCAGTGCACAGCGCATATACACCAATCCTCGTGGTACCGGCTTTTCACGTGGTGGCAAACCACATACACCACATATAGCCCAACCCCAGGTCGACCGACCTCTTCCCCCTAGTTATGTGTGTTACAGGTGTGGTCAGAAAGGTTTGCCCATTCATCAGACTTAGAACCCTTCTTGTCCTAAAATTTCGCAAGGCCACTGGATACAAGACTGCCCTACGAATAACGATCGCGAATTCGATAACAGACCTCGTATCAAACGCACGACAGGTATTCCACGAAGCATGCTTAAAGCAGTGACAAACCCCAACACTGGTGAGCTTGGTCAGGGCGTCATGGTTACCCCAGAAGGAGGATACGTCGTAGCACAGCCCGATGCGTGAGTTTTCCTGTTAGTTTTCTATACAGCCTGGGTAACACAGTTTTCTAGGGCATCCTGGCAAAAGCAAGTATCGCGTGTCAAGGCATTGTCAGCTGCCGATGTCCGTGATCGAGCACCTACAGATTCATCGCTGGCTTGTCCTATTGACAATAAACTATTCCGAGATGCTGTCAAAACCCCATGTTGTGGTACGCTGTATTGCGAGGAGTGCATCCAAACACATCTTCTAGAACGAGACTTCATTTGTCCGAACTGTGCGAAGAAAGTTGCGTCACTGGATAAACTCATTGTGGATAAGCCAACGCGCACCAAGGTTGCCGACTACATAGACAAAACGATCGAGGATAGTAAAAAGGAAGGCGAAGATGAATCTACACAGAAAGATGGTGCCACCCCGGGGTCTTCCAACCAAGTATATATCCAAGCTTCGCCCTTATAAATATCACGTCTAACCAATATTTTCTATAGGTAAATGACACTCAAGACCAACAAGACTTCTATTCGGACCAACAGCCCGGCATTAACATGGACATGTCCCAAATGGTCGTTGATAGCATCCCTCAGCTTCAGGCGCAAATTTCGCAAATCTCTCTAATGCTGCAAAATCCTTCCCTCCCCAATCAAGTCCGGCAAGCAACCGAAATGCAACACCAGCAGCTCCAAATTCAACTACAGCAAGCCCAAACCGTCGCAGCAGCCCTGGCCGCGGCCTCGAGCTTCCAACAGCAGCAACAACAGGTGCAGAACGGGGGCGGCGCCATGGGATATGGGATGCAGGGTTTCCAGCAGGCGGCATGGACTAATCAGTTTCCCAACCAACAACCTGCAGGGCATGATTCCGCATACCAGAGATTACCTATTAACAACCGACGCAAAAACCTCAAAAGAGACCGACCGTCAGACTTCTTGGAAATCGGTGGGGAGCACGACAACAAAGTGGCAAGATACTGGGAGTAGTTGTGGTCACAAAGGGTTGGTATTACATACTTTTGACTAAATACACTGGTTCGGCATTTCATGTACTTCCAACACAATAAATCACTGCATTTCATGAACAGTTGCTATTTATTTGTCTATGCAGCCGCTCTGATGGTTGGCAGAGCACCCCCGCCTCCTACACGCTTCAAAAGCATCTGCTGATAAAATTCCCAACCAGCAATCAACTAGATAGATAGACACGTTTATGGTCAGTGAGCCATAGATGGTGAGCCACACGCACCTCTTTCTGTTTGGAGATCATACCCTCCAAAAACGCATGTAAGGAGTCTTTAAAATCCTCGATACGCTCCTGCTCGAAGCGTGCGACTTCGTTTTTGACCAGCTTCGATACATGTTCATATTCATGTTTGGCGTCTAACGCGCGCCGTTCTGCCTACAATCAATAAGCGTCAGTATAAGCGGGAACGCAGAGCGCAGTAACTTACCTCCGCGATTTGGCTGAGTGAATACCCTAACCGCTCTGCAGGTATTCGTCCCTGTGCCCGGTTCTTCTCATGTGTCTGCTTGATACGTAGAAGATCGTTTTCTACAGTCTTCCATGTATGGTAAGTGCGGATGCGAGAGCTGAACGCAAGCTGTTGATCATCATGTTAGACTATATCAAATGAAGCAGTTGATGCAAGCCACCCACGCGAACAGAATTGATGAGTCTTGCATACTCGTCAACTAAAAATGAAAAAGGTGAGGAATGAACTGATGAAAGCGAACTATGGGACACACCGGTGCCTAGTAAGGTCACCATATCCTGCTCAGATTGAGCAGTCTGAAGTTCTCCCGCCTTTTTCTCGATATCCGCCAGGCCTGCTAGCGAATGTGAGAGTTGCTTGCCAACGTCGGAAGCCGATAAATCGCTGACTGTCTGGGCGAACTCAGCAGTTGATGTTGCCAGTTCTGTGATTATAAAAAGGTTAGAACACACACAAACCGCATAGGTACGGGCGAGAATCACCAGATCGTTGTCGAGCAACAGCTTCGATAGCTTTCACTAGACCCCGAAGTTGTGATTCGAGGCTGTCGAGATAAGATTTTTGTCTATCGAACCACTGTGCGTTGGTGTAAATAGCTGCTTGATTAATTTGTGTACGATCTCACCTCATCCGTTTCATAGAACCGAGGGCCAGCAATAGTTTGCCCTATCGAGGCCAAGACTCCACCCCGCTCATGTGCCAGCTCCGCTTTGCGATGCTTGATCTATATAAATTACCTCAACTTCAACAAAGATCCTGCTAGTCGGAGTTGAACAACTGACGTCAAGCGAGAACGTGTCGCTCTCTAAAAACAACCTGAGATCCGTATCCCTTCCCAATACGGGATGGTTTGCGATCTTCTGAATACACTTTTCCAGGGCAAACCTACGTTGGCGTACAAAATGGTCTTCGAAGCGACCAAATGGATTTTTCTCTGGGACAGGCGGGATCACGACGCCAGGGTTATTTGCTGAGAGCGTTTCATAGAGCCAAAGGAAGTCGGAGTATCGCCGTAGAACCGAGAAAGCGGATTTCTGGAACAATGGAGATGTTGTCTGTGCGAAAAGGTTGAGTACATTTGAAGAAGTTAAGGCATAAGTTACTGACTCGTGTGTGTACAGTGTACATAGTGTAGCCACGAATTGGGTCTCCAACCTTCTGAGGGTCGTCAACACTGATCACAAAAACGGGTTGAAGACCAGAGTCGTTTCGCTTCAGAGGCGGCACGTCAGAGCCCTGTCCAAGTCACATTAGATGAATTGCTTGCAAGAGGAGCATGCTACGGACCAGTTTACTTTCGGCATGCTTTAAAGTTTGCCCTATTGGCTTGTCGTCATCGCTGTCCTCGTCCACTTGTACAGCAGGAGGTGCTACAGGTGTTCCGCCCCATGCAGACTGCTCACTTTGCCACCCTCCGCCTAGTGATAACCCCGCCATAGAACGGTCAATTTCTGTCGGTGCGACACGCTCCAACGGAGAAACGAAATCATTGGAAGTCCTCGAAGATGATGATGATGATACGGGTGCAGTTACATGCGAGTCCGTCGATTGTAGGTCTTGAGGATGATGAACAGGTGAGGAAGGGTTCGGAGACGTGTGTTTCGACGCAGGAGTTGACGAGCGAATCGGTTCATCTTGAGGAAGTACGATTGGTTGTATCTCTTCAGGCTCTGTAGGTCGGATGGTAGCTGTTTCAGAGAACGTTGGAACACTTTCCCTGAATCCCGGTGACAAGGATTGGGATGGCGTCTCAACCTCCTCTTCCGTGGCCTCTTGGTCTATTGATTTAGATGATTCTTCAACCGGATTCTCCGCAGTAAAGCTATTTGAGTCGTATTGGCTCGTAGAGACTGCATAGGGATCGGTGGAAGATGTGCCATGACCGAAGACGTCGCTTGAGCTGGCTGCGAAGGGCGAAGCCCATGGGTCCGGAGAACCGGAGCGCTTGGCGAAAGGGTCAGCGAAGGGATTGTCCTCAAGGGCACTGCGCGAGGGTGCAAGGAGGTCGTCAAAACCGTCCATAATTGAATAGGTCCTGCCTTGCAGTTGATAGTATGGGATCAAAAGTCGATCACTTTGTTCCAGAATCAATTCATATGTGGATGCGCAGCTCAGATTCAACAAATATACAGGGCGATATTAGGGTACAATGTAATTACACGAGCTTGGTTGATACAACTATGCTGATATTCTGGTAGGAGAACGAAAGCAAGAGAGTCATCATAACATGGAACAAGGTATAGCAGGATGAGAAGATATTAGGACATGAGCTTTTCTCCCCATACAAGTCTATGTCTGTGAGCACGATACGCCCCCATGATAAGAAGCCAGAAAAGGTAGGCTCCAATGATGAAGGTCAAGGCGAATAGGGCCCGCATAAAGGCTTTCCATCTCCACGAGACAGGACTAGACTTGGAGAATATTATACGCCGCCAACGCTCGTAGAATTCGGTATTTAGCCAGCGGAGGTCGGAAACAAGCATCTTTGCCTATAGCCAAGGGTGAGGTGGATTGAAAGCATAAAGATAAGCGGGTTAACCTTCTGCCGACCAGAGTCATAAACCACGCGAACTTCAGCCAACTGGGATTGTATGGTGGGTAAAGTATCAGCGAGATCATAAAGAACGCTTAGAGATTCATCAAGTTCGCCATTGATATGTGGAACCTGGGTTTGACAAGCTCGTTCAGCCCGCCTCGTATTTCGCTGAAAGACCTTGGAGATTAGTGCCACAAGAAGAGAACAAACTGAAAACAGAAGCTTGCCTGAATGCCATTATAAGATTCCTGAATTATGCTGTCAATGGCACGAAAGTTACTGAGGCTCTGGGAAAGTTTGGCCTGGGATCGAGTGTTTGAGATGGAAGTCTCAAAGAGCATGTAACATACCTCCAGATCCTTCATCTGATACTCGTACTGCATGGCCTTTTGCGATGCACGAGTCAGAGCTGCCTCCAGTTTACTGTGTCGAGTTGAAAGGTTAGGCCAATTTTATTAATGGATGGAAAATGTCTCGACGAACCCAGACGAGACATACGCTGGCCAGTCGGCACGACCAGGTTGTTCTGCCAGGCTCTCCCAGATCGGCGAAGAGCTACCGGAGGCCATTGAGCTCGATGAATGAGCTGGGTGATAAAGGTGAGAAGAAACTCAAAGAAAGGGCGAGAGGGGACATATAACGAGTGAAGCGAGCCTCATGTCCTGAAAGGTTCTGATCGAATTCACGTGCGACATCGGCCGATCCATTCCTTGGTGGCTGTGCCTGATTTAATCCAGCGGCGTCTAATTCAATTCCGACTCTACCCTTGCTCCCTTGACAGAATCACAAGTTCACCGCAGCTCATCTGACTCTTCAGTCCAAATCAATCGTCCATTTTCTGAGGCGCATAAGGCTTCAGCGCTCAGCTTCAGCAAGCTTCTCTCTCTGGTAATCATGATTCGTTGCAAGGATGTTTTAGTCCGATATCAATACCATGCCTCTCCACCTTGCAAGCGCCCTGTTCCCACATCATCGCGTCTCTCGGAGCTGCTGAGAAATGCATATTTATTGTCTCTGCACCGAACAACCTTGTGTTTGCTATTTACGGACATCTTCGCTGTCGAACCCACATACACCACTGCACCACTGACCTTGTAATTTTGTTAGAGGCATCGGAACTTGTCCATCAATCAACTCCGGCTCACTTGTAAAGGCACTTCTCTGGTAAAAACGCAGACACACGTGTCATTCCGCCATAGCTCCAGAAATACCAGTCCATGACTCACTTCGCAGGCTAAATACACATCAACGCTGCCTTTGTGGGCTTCGGATCTCCGTGGCGCGTTTAGGTGGTGCCATGTGTTTTGGTGCACAACACGTCATGTGCAAGGAATCTGTCATGATATGATGCCTCTTCAGAAGTAGTACGTCTCAAGTTACCAACTTAGTTCTATTTCACCACACCAAGCATGCTTCTAAACTCTTACAATAGATTCCAATCGCCTGAAAACGCCCGCGTGGCAAATCACTTGAAGTGGACGTCCTTTTATGCTCAGTTCAAAACACTCACCGCTAGCTCTCCTCGGGACATCGACAAGGCCGCTATGTGCATACCAACTATTTAAAGCCTCCTTCGGATGCATGTCCACGCTGTTGTGTCAAATTCGCCCAAGTTTGTGCAACAGAACTCCAACCGTTATCAATTAGGACCGTTTTCAGCACCGGATATCCTATCTCTCGAAGATATGCCGACAAAGTGCGGTACGTGCACTCGGATGTTATAGAATTGACACGCAATCGCCTCACTAAAAAGATACTTGCCCAATGGTAGCATACACGAACGACATCGGTCAACGGCAACAATTGCGTATGTATGAGTAGCCTCGAGTAGTGGCGCAAATCAAGTGATAAGCTTCACGATAAGCTCGAAAATGAGGTGTTGACAGCGAGTAAGTCGTATCCAACTTGCAAGCGGGCACGAGATGATGGTATTCATGGGGACAAGAGGCGCGACGTGTCACGGGGGACTCGGACAGGTCAGTTCTGTCCTAGCGAATGGCTGAGCAAGGTCGCATCGACCCAAAAAGAGCAGCCGGCGGCGGCTCACATATCCGAACATCAGGCCATCTTCCCGCAATGTCGACCTTTCCTCCGCGCCTGATTCCTATCGCCTAAATGACCATACGGCGGCACGTCCATTCTTCTTCCTGACTCTGGCACAAGACAACCATCATGACCTTATGTTCTTACCCCCATGACATTTTGCCGCGTGTGTCGATTTACATTGGTCCTACCTGCCGTTCTGCCTGATGTTTAGGCCTTGTGAGTTATTCCGCAGGCCTTTGACGCCTCGTGCTATTGTACTCGGATTTACTCCACACGTTGAAGATCTCTAGACCTTACCAGTCTCTGCCTGTGCATCCATCTGTCACCTGCTCAAATGTTGTGGCAAGTCTAAAGGTATAAAGAGTCTCTCGTGTGATGCTCAAAGCCCACCTCCAGTCTCTTCTTCGCCAGCTCAAGAGCCATGTTCTTTAAGAACCTGTTAACCATAGCTGTTTCTGCTTTGGCCTGTGCTCATGGCGCCATTTCCGCGTCAATTAACGACACAAGATACGATGGTCTCAATAACGAAGCTCGAGATATCCTCGCTCGTGCCACACCCGCACCTCCCCATTGGGTCATTTACTGGGACGTGTGGACTGGGGCGATCGGCCCTCCAGATGTGTCCGTGATTGATGTAATTATGTTTTCCACTCTATTGTAATATCTTTCATCGAACTCATTCAATCTTGTGATCTAGGGATTCAACGTTTTGTATGTTATAAGAGGACTGTCTATCTTATTGCCACGCTAAAGCGATTATAACATCAGCGCGCTCTCCTTCCTTCTTCTCGAGGGCGCCTATGATCAAGTACATGTCCACTCTCTGTGTGCAATAGAACATTAACTCACTGTAAATATCTAGGCTTATGAATGGACGACTCTTACCGCCGCTCAGAGAACCACCATCAAGACCCAGTATGCTGCTGCAGGCATTAAACTGATCGTGTCTGTCTTTGGCTCAACAGACGTCCCGACCACCACTGGTGCTGATCCCGTTGCCACAGCCAACACATTTGCAGCCTGGGTCAAAGAGTACAGTCTTGATGGAGTTGACGTCGATTATGAGGTATATGCTTATCTTACGAGGGTTAGAGACCAACTATAAGCGCTTGCTTTCATCTAGGACTTCGGAGCCTTCGATGCAGGAACCGCCGAGGTATGTCATAATGTATAGTCAGCGTCAGTCTGTACTTTTCTTACGACGGACCAGGCCTGGCTCATCTCCTTCACTACTCAACTTCGTGCTCAACTTCCCGAAGGTACTTATATCATCACACACGCTCGTAAGTATTTTTTCCCATATCAGTATAGCCGAACACTATACTCACAATGCTCTCCATCGTCGTAGCTGTCGCACCATGGTATTTGAGAGTTTCGGATATCATGCTGAGCGACTGCTGATATGACGCAAAGGTTCTCTCCCAGCATTTGGCCTGGCGGCGGATATCTCAAAGTTGATTCATCGGTTGGAAGTTTGATCGATTGGTATAATGTTCAGTTCTACAACCGTAGGTTTTACCGTTTTGCCAGTGTACTTTCTTGCTGAAACAATCCATTCAGAGGGCACATCCGAATATACCACATGTGCCGGCCTGCTGACAGCTTCTTCGTCAACATGGCCTCAATCTGCGCTCTTCCAGATCGCAGCAAGTGGAGTTTCGCTGTCCAAGCTTGTGATTGGCAAGCCGGCTACTGCCAGCGATGCCAGTAATGGATTCATGTCCACATCAACGCTTGCCACTTGCCTTGAGACAGCCCAGGCTCAGGGTTGGAGTGAGTGTCTATCTCAATTTTTTAGAAGGTCGGCTAATGCGGCAGGACTCCCTCTGCAGATGGCGGAGTCATGGTCTGGCAGGTACATTATTGAGTGAATACTCTGTTCGCAGTCTTGTGCTCATTATATCCTACAGTACCCGGATGCTTCTTCCTCGTGGATAACTGCTGTTCGCTCGCTCTCGTGGCCTGTTTAATTTCTCTGATACGTGCGCGCACTTGTAATTTTATATATGTAGATCGCCTCTCTTCAACGTGATATTTATCTATTTATTCTAAAGGAAAAATGATCAACCAATTGTATTTATGTACTTGCTTAAGTACGTAGTTGAGAGTTTCAACTTCAGCTTTCCCCGCAATGAGAGCCACATGGATTGATAGTTAATATCAGGATGTCGGCCCGGAACGATCTCGGCATTCAAACATTATTTTTTGATAAGTTGTTTTCTGACTTGGGGCTCTGGACAACACAAATGCCTGCCTCGACCAAGATTATCCGACTGGCGACCAAGGAGAAACGGACTGCATTCAACGAGATTCGTTCCAGGCACCTTGAGAAGAAATCTCGTGTTCCGTGGGTCGACGTGAGCGACAACGAAGACAGGCCGAGGAAGACACCACTCAAGGTCGTGCCCAACGGCATTCGTGCTCATCAGGACGTACAACCTCGAAAAAAAAAGAAGGCTCGACATTCCTATGCTACAGATGAATTCAGCGCCCCAGGGTCCAGTACTTCTACCAATCTCGCAGCTCTACAAGAACAGAGAAAACAACTTCCTATTGCAAAGGGTTTGTTCTAGTGCCGTGCATTCTCATTTTTTAGTCTAAAAGATCATTTTTTGTCTAGGAAGAGATGCTCTCATTCAGGAGATCCAGAGCAACGATGTCACGGTTCTCCTCGGTGAGACAGGGTCTGGAAAGACCACCCGTAAGTCAATTTAATGCCTTAACATATACTAATCTGACTTCAGTGCTTAAGAGGTACCACAATATATTCTTGAATCCGGAATCGCTGGGAAAGGCATGATCGCAGTTACCCAACCTCGGAAAGTTGCAGCAACATCTCTCGCAGGACGCGTAGCAGCAGAGAAGAACACACCTGTCGGGAAACTAGTTGGATACTCAGTCCGTTTTGATGAACGCTCCAGCACAGAGACTCGTATCAAATACATGACAGATGGCATGATTGTCCGGGAGCTCTTGTCGGATCCCATGCTCAGCCAGTATAGTGTTGTCATCGTAGACGAGGCTCACGAACGGACACTTAGGACTGACCTTCTCATCACGAACCTCAAGACGATACAAAAACAAAGGAATGGTCTTGGAGAAGGGAGTCGGAAAGGGAAGGAGAATGCTAAGAGTCCAAATCCCCTCAAGATTGTTATCATGAGTGCTACACTAGACGCCGAAAAGTTCAGCAAGTTTTTCAACAGGTGAGTCTCCCTTGATTGTTGCGTCCTTGGGTTTTCCTCATTTCCTCCTAGCGCGAAAATCTTGTATGTGAAGGGTCGACAACATCCAGTCAAGATATACTACTCTTCGGAAGGGCAAACGGATTATGTAGATTCTGCTATGCGGACGTTCTTCCAAATTCATACAGATCAACCACCCGGGGATGTGTTGATTTTCCTCCCAGGTTTGTCTTCACGCAGTAACTTCCCCGTTTAATCTCAGCATTCTGTCTTAAACACAGGCCAAGAAGACATAGAAAGCCTTGAAAAGTCGATTAGACTTTTTGCCAACCAGTTGCCCAAAGATGAGAAAGAGGTGCATTATTACTTTCTTCAGATCTCGTAATTGTTTTGTCTGACCTCTCCCGCTTTCCTACAATTCAGGTTCTTCTCTGCCCCATGTTTGCCGCTCAAGCTCCCGGCCAGACCGCGAAAGTTTTCGCCGCGACGCCACCCAACACTAGAAAGTGTATTCTATCAACTAATATTGCGGAGACATCCATTACGATACCAGGAGTGAAATATGTTATCGATACCGGAATGTGTAAGGAAAAGCGATACCTCGCAAAAGATACTGGTGGAGGTAAGTCAGGCCTCTATAGTTTGGGCAATCATGGCTGATCGATTGCTTCCCCAGGGTTCGAAACTCTTCTGACCAAAGCAATCACAAAGTCATCCGCAATGCAGCGCGCTGGTCGTGCGGGACGTGAGGTAAATTGCTATACATGTCGTTGTTTACTTGTACTGTCAAAGTCTGATCACTGCATCCAGGGCATGGGCGTGTGCTTCAGGCTTTACACTGAAGACGCCTTTGAAAAAATGGAATCGACTCCTGAGCCAGAGATCATGCGTAGTAGTTTGACGTCCAGTATTCTTCAATTAAAGTGCCTTGACCAGGATCTCGAGGCGCTCGACTTGATGGATATGCCGGATGTCGGGTCAAGTGAATCCCTCTTTTGATGTGCATAGCGGAAACTGATGCCCCTGTTAGTTACTTCAGCTCTTAAAACACTTTGGTTGCTGGAAGCCATCGATTCAGACAAGGAGTTGACAACTTTAGGCCGCGAGATGGCTTCTTTCCCCCTCGAACCAGTCCTTGCTCGCTCTCTTGTCGCGGCAAAAGAAAATGGATGCACATCGGAGATTCTGACTATCATTTCAGTCCTTGCTGCCTCGTCGAAGCTATTTCTCGACATTACCGAGCAGCGCGAGGCTGCAGCTGAAGCTCGTAAAATGTTCCGACATGCTTCTGGAGACCATCTCACCATCCTTAACGCCGTACGCGCCTACGAAGAGATGGTAGGAAGCAATATGGGCAAAAGTGCCCGGCGGGATTGGTGTCGACGACACTTCCTCAATGAGCGAAACCTACTGGAGGCCTCAGAAATCAGAAGTCAGCTTCGACAGACGTGCAAACGGCTTGGCATCGACTGGACGGTGTCTTGTGGAGAGAAAGAGGATCCTGTCGTACGAAGTCTAGCATGCGGTCTGGCTGAGAACTCGGCATTTCTCCAGCCAGATGGTTCATATAAGCAGACCATGGGCCATTCGGTATGTTCATCCATGGCCGTCTCGTCTCCTTTTTGATATGGGATATATAGATCGTCAAAATTCATCCCGGCTCTGTCCTCTGTGAAAAGAAAGTTCCAGCCATCATATTTGATGAGTTGGTATGTCGCGCATTTTTCAAATAATGATGTACCCGCTAACGGAGTCGACAGGTTTTCACAAACCAAGTGTTTGCACGCGGAGTGTCTTCAGTTCCAAAAAGCGTTTTTGCGAGCATAGGAGCCCTGAATCGGAGGATGGGAAACACTGTTGGATAGAACAAGCGATGTTATTAGGGCATACTTGTATGCTTCGTTTGTTCCAAGACGAAAACAAGGTTAAGCCGTTCCCTTGCACCTTTGTGTGAAACAGGCACTCTGGAGAGGAGAATGTGCACAATATAATAATCGACTCGATAAATCGGTGTTGAATAGGGCCTCACCAGATTCGATTTTCCCTTGTATCAACCTCCATGTTTTTCATCTCAACATCGTGCTTGTTTCAATTGAAACCCGGGTCCGACAAGATTCATTGTGTCATTGAAACGATAAGATCCCGTAACAGACGTCATAAGAGGTCGAGCACATGCAGCCTGAGTAGGGAGCAAGAATGCACAAGGATGCACAATGACCCTTGATTGCTTTCACTTCAGTTTCACGCCACACGTCCTTAGCTGTTGTCATTTCCTTGATTTCATTTTTGTGTTATATAAGTTCTCTGTCAAGACTGTCATGTCAACAGACAGGTACCGCACAGGTTCGCGGCAGTTCCTTTGTGTTGATGAATGAATGACGCAAGATCAGTGTGGCGCCGTGCCAATGCGATAGTGTTAAACTGATGAACAAACAGCACGCCTCGTGTACCTCTAGAAGTATATAAAATTACGGTAGTCAACTATATTCCTTCCATCCATACATTTTCCAGGTACATGTAGATATTATAGTATCACAGCATATGCACCCTTAAATGTAGGTAAGTAGTAAGGTACGTTACACTGATAGTGTCCGGTCCCGTCTGTATTGACGGAAGCGGCTCATCAATGACATGCAGGGATAATTTCTGCGACCGGAAATGCACGGCGAACTATCGTGCAGATGGAGCTTTTGTTAGTTCGGCAGGCACACTAGTGGAGCATCATGGCTTCATGCTGTTCAAAATCCTCACCTTGGATCCATGCGTCATGCATCATTTCCGATGCAATTGATTACGGGATTTGCGGCGAGACAACACCACGCATTTGAGAACGAGCGGGCTATTCATACCGTAGTGCGACTAAGTATCCAAATTCGTAGCTAACCTCTAATATTCATCAGTCACCCGATGCAGCAGCTACGATTATGTATCATATCGATGTCCATTGTCAGTATTCCCATGTGTAAAAGTAAGAGAAGTCGTAGGACAGGATAGGGGCAGGGAATGAATAAATGTCACGAGTAGGAGGGATGTAGAGGTCTGATTGGTTGAAGCACAAAGAGTAGCATGCAAGAGTCTATCCAAAGTAATCTACAAAAAGTCAATGCAACAGCAATTTACCCAAGTGAAAAAGGCAATTTTCAGCTAACAAGGTTCAAATCGTCCTTGAACTTGCAAGAAGGTGGGAGAAGATGAAAGGAGACTATTAGTTGGTAAATTTAAGAGATCAGGGTCCATTGCCATTGCCGTTGTTGCCATTGCCATTGTTGTTGCCATTGCCGTTGTTGTTATTGCCGTTACCATTGTTGCCATTGCCATTATTGCTATTGCCATTGCCATTATTGCCATTGCCATTATTGCCATTGCCGTTGTTGTTATTGCCGTTGCCATTGCCATTATTGCCGTTGTCGTTGTCGTCATCGGGATCGACGAGGAACAGTTGCTGGAGAAAATAAAGGTTAAAATCTAGCCAGATCTCGCGTGATAAATTCGAGCTTACCACAGCTGAAGCAGGGTTGGCATTATTTGTATTGTAGGCATCAATGTTGCCGACGAAGAACAGTGAGTTCTGAGAATAGTGATGCATTGGTCAGATTACAAGTATCGCTTGAAACATCAACTTACTGCTTGATTGTCATATGCGAGGACAGTCGCAGGCAGGGTACCATCCGGGTTGATGTACTGTGCTGTTTTACGCGCATTCAGTCAGATTACGATCAAGGAAACGAACAAAGAAAGCTACTCACCTGTCAGTTCACTGGTTCCGCTGTTCAGGGACCAGATGGAAGATTGCACCAAGGCCGCATCGTAAGTCGAGGGCACAGAAATTGAGTTAGAGGGCGCTGCCATGACACATCAGGAATGTATGGAGGGATATATACTGTAAAGGGACATACTCTGCTGCACATTCGTGAACGCGACGGTGCTGGTAAAACCATGGTATTAGACAGGACGAATATCTATATCGGCGCAACAACTTACTTCTGGCTCGTAAGGTCTAAGGAATTGATGTCCAATGTGCCAGCTGCGCCAACATAGTATGGCGCCGGGAATTGAGGATTCTGTTGACACACATCGCGTCGCATCATAAATACGCAGAGACTGATAAAGAGTGACAAACGGTAGCCAGGACGTCGAAAGGACCGCTACCAGATGATGGTACGCTGAAGCTAACACTAAGATCACCATCACCTGCTGACAAGCTGAGGCCGCTTCTAAATGAAAGAAACAGTCAGGCACATCGATGCAAGATACGAGAAACATCTACGCACATCGTCGTTGCAGTGTTGGAGTTCTGGATGCGTCCTAGAACATTTCCATTCACATCTCGGACCTCAAGACATCCAGAATATCTATATCATCCTTTTCTTAGATAAAACAATAAAGCGAATAGAGACGCCTTACGGAGTGGGTGATGCTGTCGGGGGCGCCACGCCTGATGGCTGGGGGTTCCCACCTGATGGACGTCGATGAGCACACTGACAGAAGATGTCAGCTAGTACGTACCCCAGGCAGGTGTAGCATCCCTTCTCCCGGGGACAGCCCGCTTGAACTTCGGCGGCAAGGGAGGAAGACCGCGCGCCATGCGTTGCCCATTGGTTTCAGTAGGGCTAGAGGCCACGGGGGACGCAAAAGCGGCGAGGAGGGCGACAACGAGGGAGGTCTTCACGAACAACATGAGGGGAACCAAGTGTGAAAGGCGACACAAAACGCAATCCTAAAAGACCAAAAAGAACATCTCGATCAGCCTTTGTTGTGAATCAATTTTGAAAACCGTGCCGTTGGCCATGCCCAGGCGGTGGCCCACGTTGAAGGGGCGAGGGTACATAATACTTCTATATTTGGAGTAGGGTCGCGGTGATATGTAGTTGATTGAGCTCGGATCGGGGGGTTTTTTTTTATTAATCGATGCGTTCTCGACGGGTCGCAATTGTTTTTCTTGACGGTCGTCCCTTCCTAGGGGCGTATATATCAAGTTACAACTGGTAACAGCTCAGATCAGCTCAACTCCTTGCGACAACAAGTGGGCAGCTTCACCGATAGCTTCCATGCTTACTGACGAATCCTTCCGGTTAACCTCCACGGTCAATCTACAATCACAGTCGCTAATTCCGCTGGAAGTCTGAAAAGGCAATTCCCAGGGCCATACAAGGTACAGGAACGTCGAAGCGACGTCGGAGGAATCTCTGCAGCGGCCAAGCCCGGCCGCCTACCTCGCAGGAACGCGCGATAAGTAATGCATCAACATGAGGGGATTGGAGACTGTAGATCATGTCATATCATGATGATCATGTCGAGGGCTATTGCGAATAGAACGCTTATGGCCACAAGGAGTGGAGCTCGAAGAAGAGAATTCATATATTTGATAGGCATTTCGATACGACATGTAGAAAGAATAGAAGGGTGGTTTGCGTCATCCCACGATATAGGCATGCCCAACAAGGACAAAGAACGCCGCCGACGGGTTTGGAAATTTGGAAGTCGCCAGAGCCTCCCACTAGAAAGCACAAGTAGCAATTCAACTGTTCAAAAGTACAAGAAGTTCTCGAAAGCACGATAAAGGTAGGTATATGTACACTTAAAAATACAAATGCAAAGTCACGTTTTTAAAACGTTCTGAGGGTCAGATCAATATGTGTCTAGAGAAATAAAGTATGCGTGGTATGTGGAATGGTTCGATGTGAATGACGGTCTGGACAAATGCAGGAAACACATAATGGCAAGGGAATATCCGGGGAAGGCTTACTGCACATTGCACCCTGAAGACTTTTCTCGTTTCTTATTTCGGCGTGTATCCGCAGGTAACGAGCCAGGTATAGTACCGATATGGGTTGTCTCATCGTCATCGGTAACTGTGTCCGTTCTCGTGGTTGCTTGAGATAATCTGGCAGCGTCAGAGTTTTCCGACCTTCGGCTTCCAGCATCCGAGCTAATGGCAGCCCTCCTCTCTTGGCGGCTACCGCCTGCAGCGCTCCGGAGGCTGTTTGGATCGGTGCTATTGCTTGTGACAGATGGGGGACGTTCTTTGCCTGGTTGGAGGGATATCTGCACTTTCTTTCTATGCAAGTTCTCGTCCTTCAAAGACGCTGCGGGCGCTGAAGCAGAAACAGGAGTTGAAGCAGGTTCTGGGGAAAGACTTTGGCGAGAACGCCTAAATCCCAAGAATTTATAGGCAGTTGGGGGGGATATAGGCAGCTGAACGGCCGGGGTTGGGGTGTCGATGCTTGTTCCAGGAGAATGGACAACATATGGGACATCTGATGCAGGGCTTTTGACGATTGTGCGGAGACCATCCGCGGGATTAGAGTATACGCTAGCAGGGTTTCCTTGTTCTGCATACTTAGCGTATAAAAGCAGTTGACTTCGAAGGTCACACGTTGGAGGTGCATTAATAGTACACTTTGAATGCGCGATTAGACTGCATTGTGCACACAGCACAGCACTCTTCTTGACATTCAACAGACACACTCGACAAACCATAGCTAATGGGTGGCGGTCAGGACATTCAAAAATTCTATTGGTAGACGAGGCTTACGTTTGCTGAAAGTAGTTTTAACAAATTGATGATCTCGCGGTGAAATGTCATTGTCTGCGAGAGGGCCAGAAGGACGGATTGAAGCATCGGAGACTCGGCGTCCCAATGGTGACGACTTCTCTCTGACTTCGCCATGCGCGGAAGATTCGGCGGTCGGGGAATCAGTATCCAATTGTGAGAGATAGCGCGCGAACTCGGACTTTTGTAGATCCGCACTGACGCGCCGTAAGAAAGGGATGCTATCTTGGGGGCGGAGTTCCTGTGCCGAATCACGATTATTAAATTTGAGCGACACAGAGGTAAGAGGCAATCAAACTTTGTGTATTCCCCAATTTTGTTTGAGCCAGGGATGCTCAAAGAGCATCATCGCACTAGGCCGCCTCCTGGGATCCTTGTTAAAGCATATTGTTAAAAAGTCCTTGAGTAACGGAGAACATGATGGCGGAAGAGGCGGCATGTCGTCTTCAACGATACTGTACATAACTAAATCGTCGCCGAGGCGTCAAATGTTGTGTTGCCGTTTCAGAAAGACCAAAAACTCACCGGTCATGCTATTTGCGATTTCGGCGTAGGGCGGCCGGCCTGTCAGTAACTCGATGACCGTGCATGCCAACGACCAGATGTCCGATTTGGTCGAAGCGCCTTTCAGCTCAATCACTTCAGGGGCCATCCAATTAGGGGTACCCGCCACGTCCTTGATTTCACGTTCCATAGCGCGGAGGTTAAGAGATACGCCAAAATCTGACAGCTTGACATTGCCGTTCTTAGTGGTAAGGATATTTGCGGCTTTGAGATCACAGTGGACAACATCGCTTTGATGTAGGTAGTGTAGACCTTCAAGGATCTTGACAACATAGCTTGCAACCAGCCGTTCATTTAGCTTTCCAAAAGCCTTTAACGTTTGTCCAAGAGATCCATTCTCAGCGTATCTATTAGCGAGATTAGTGAATTGTTAGATTTAAATAGCACGCCCAACTTACTCAAGGACTATGCTCAAAGTGTCGGCATCTCTGGCCATGCCCTCGTATTTGACAATACTGGGGTGTGATAGACTTTTCACGAGATCTACTTCTCTCATCAAGGTTGTAATTTCACTCTCTTTCAGTCCCTCTAGTCGAATACGCTTCACGGCTACCATCTGACCAGTGTTAAGGTTGAGTGCCCGGTATACAGACCCAAATTGGCCCCGGCCAATACAGTTACCCAATTGCTAATGCAGTAATTCTTTAGTAAAACGGGGTAAATGGAAGTCGGTCAATGCTGACTCACGAAATGTGTAGCGGGCTTCCCCTCTTCCCGAACGACGAGCGTTTTCCGTACCACGCTACCATCCATCGGATCCCGGAGAAGGTCACTTGCACTGGCATTGGCAGACCCTGCACCAAGATTGACCATGCTCTCAATACGAGACCGCATAGGCTTGACCCCAAGCTCGTCATGAGAGTTAGGGCGCGCACGTCTGCGGGAGCTTGAGTCATTAATGTCACTCTGAAAGCGACCGCGGGGACGAGATATTGGATTTTCATCGGTATTGAAAAGCACATTAACAGGAGACGGGGTACCCCTATGTTCAACAGGTGCAGCACGAGGAAAGGGTACACGAGCATCGCTGTCGGAATCCTGTTCTACATTTCGGGGCGCGAGAAGAATTGCATTCCTTTGCCCTGGTATACTTGGTTTGGTACTATGCCGGCGGAGCATAACCCTGCCGCCTGGGCCGGAGCTCATTCCATCTGGACTATTGTCACGACCCAGGGTAGATTCTTTGGGCATTAGAATCGGAGCATCCACGCTTTGCCTTGCTCTATGAGTCGGGCGGCGGGGTATCGGAGGCAACGTCTCAAGGCTCTCATTGCGCCGTGTCACTCCAACAATAGCGAGCTTTCGAGGCGGAGAAATAGAGATTGGGGTCGTCCGCTTTGGACTTCCTTCTTGGTCTGGAGTCGGCGATTTAGGGGTGATAGCGCGAGTTGGGCTGCTGTGGGCTTGAAAGGCATCTATGAAATCATCGGGCCACTTCCCCTTGCGAAGGTGAAGCGCGGGTACCTTCTCCGGTTTGGTCGTTGCCTTGGGCTGCTCTGCTTTCAACTCTTTCTTCCCTCGACTGGAACCCGATGCACTATCATCCCCCTCTTCGACCACCCTAGAAAGATCCACCAAGGGAACCTCGCTCATCTTCCGATCTCGGTGGTGCCTCATACCATTGTCGACGCTCTTCTTGCGTGACAGCTCCTCTGCGATGGCGCTTCCCTCGGTCCTCGTCATTGACGGGGCCTCAGACGTCAAGTCGGTCGTGACAGTCCGTATGGTCCCGTACTTATTATTCCCGCCACTGGAACGTCGGAAGTCCAGAACGCTCGACATCTCTGTGGAGACAGTGGTATCACTCATTACTGAGGAGACGACTGAATGTCGAGGGTCTACTCGTTCAGCGAAGGAGGATTCGTCTGCAAATGCTTGTATCGAGTCAGTAGAATTTCTAGACGGTGATGCGGCGGCTTTCGTCCAAGTAGTCAGATCGGTTTCGTCTTTTCGCCTCGACCTAGCGCGCAGGGGGGACCTCGGAGGAGGAGGACCCATAATTTGAGGGACATGGACGCTCTTTTTCTCCGGGGTGTTGGGGTGAGTCGGGATGTCTTTAGTCTGTGTAGGTGGTCCTCTTACGGTTCTATCAGGGCTCTCGGATCGTACAGGTGTAATTCCAATAGGAGGACTATATCTCTTCCTAACGGGTGACGTTGGGGTAGGTGATGTAGAGGAGCGGAAGAAGTTCGGAGTAGATGCAGATGCGCGCGATGACGTCCCCCCCTGGTAAGGCCCAGGTATCGAGATGGGGGTGGGCCTTTTCCCTTGACCAGATATGATCCTCGACTTGTCAACCGGGGTATCAACAAACTTGACAAGTGCAATCATGGTACGAGCGACGCGGGCAAGAGACTCTCCTGTAGCTTCGATGAGATCATCATGTAAGAAAAGGTCCTCTTCAGCAAGTCCATAGGAGGAGCACGCAGCCAGGAACTTTGTGATATTCGACGTTCGAACGACACCATCATCCCTCGCATCAGGCTTGACAATTGAGGCCGATCGGAGTTTGTTCATGAACCTAGATTAGATCACAAAAACGAGGTCAAGTTAGCGGAAAATTTTCGGTGCAACATGATGAGCTCACTGGCACAGGACAAATCCATCTCGCAGGGAATCAGCAAAAAGCCGTCTTTCTCTTTCCTCCGCGGTCGCACTTATCCCACCTCCACCTGGAGATGTCAGATTGCTCGAGCTTCCCCCCGCGTTCCCCCCACTCTTCCCCCATATCCGCTCCGCTCGGGCGAGTGCACGAGTCCGCACTTCCACTTCCTCCCAATCCTTCGCTCCCGATTCGCTTTTGCTCATATGTGGCGGGATCTTAACAATCTCCTTGCACAGTAGTGAACTAGCAGTGCGGATAAGTTCACGAAACTCCGGATTGGGCGGCCCAGACAACGATACGGTTGACATATTGAAGTGCCTATTTTGCATGTACAGCCTTTGACTGGGAGAGACTGGTCTCGGGCGAGGTGCGGGGGAATCCCCTCCTGCCGAAGAATCTTGTGGCGATCTCGCGTCTATACTTGCGCGTCGTGGAGAGTCTACTGAAGGCCGACGCGTAGTGTCTCCCGAGACTCGTCTCGGTGTGTCAACCGACGGTCGCCGAGGGCTGACAGATGGATTTGAAGGCGAGATGGGCAGATGAGACGCAGAAGTTGAGGCTATACCTCGGGGGGTCACGACCCGAGTGGAGCGAGCGCGGATGGGACTCGAAGCACGGGGGGACATTGGACTTGCAGGCGGGGTATGGACTGCGCCCCTTCGTGATGGTGTGCGTGCAAGCTGGTGACTAGACGACGACATGGGTGTTGGAGTCATTGGAGGGCTGGGTGAATCATGTGCCCGTCTCGTAGGAGTTGGCGGTTCTGGGGATTGACTCTCGCTGTCATCACTCCCTATACTTTGATCATGCGAAGAAGGTGTGGGCGGGACCGCAAGCGGTACAGATCTCGTCGACCTGTGACGTGATACGGGAGTTTGATTGGCACCAGCGTTGATCTGTCCAGGAGCTTCACGACGCGGTCCAAAAGCTACTGGGGCACTGATGTCCCGCCTAGGAGGTTGCGCGTTCTGCCGCTGTGTACGATCTCTAGTGGGCGTCGCATGAACTTCGCTGTTGGTTGAGGACGAAATGGGAATAGCTGGTCGCGATCTTGGTGAAGGAATGGCTTGAGAAGAAAGGTGCAAAGAAGGGGACGACATTGATCCTTGGCGCATGGACGGCGTGACAAAACTTGTGAAGCCTGCCAATCGTATCTTGTCAACTGGATCCTTCTCGACAGGTACTGGTGGCAGCGGAGAAGGCGTTTCGCGACCAGCTCGGCGAAAAGTGACTTTGGACTCTAGTCGCCGCAACATTCCCGTCTTTTCCTTCTCCGGCGAAGCGGCAAAAACCTCTTTTTCTTTACCTTTGCTCTTTTTGGCGGTAATAGTAGCAAACTCATCACTAGGAGCCTGTGTTCTCTTGGATCGTGTTGCCGTACGGAGACTTTGTTCCAAGGACGAACGAAAGCGGCCGAAAGCCTTGGTAGATGGCTGGGATGAGGATAGGGTAATAGAAGTCGAGGAGGCGTCTGAGACGTCTCCGGGCTGTGGTGAACGAGAGGACGATGTACGAGGAGCCTTGGAACGGATGCCTAGGTGAGAAGTGAGCTGAAATGGATTAGAAACAGAAGTCTTCTTGTTCTGAAGAACCGCTGTTGCCATAAGTAAAGAGTGGAATCCGATTCTTGCAAGTAGGCACGGAGGATCTGAGGTATGTTTGAACTTGTTCTAGCCGTTATGTGAGTCGTGAATTGTGGGTCGTGATACTGGTTCGTGATAGTATCTGAAGACAAATATTGAGCGCCTCGATCTTGATTATTATCGTAGACACATGGCAGCAAAGGCCGAACAGCATATACGACTACATCCGCCATCATAAGGTGCGCAAGGAAGGCAAATGGCTTACCTCGGCAAACACTAGCCGAACCGAAAGCAGACTATGACTCGCTACAATCGCGAGTCCTGCTATGAAAGTCGTCGAAAAGAAAGGTAAAGTGCAATGACGCCTGGCTCCAACGCTTGACAGGGCTAACCTCGAGGCAATCCGGCTGATGAAATGAGATGGTCGGCGGGGGTTCTGAACCGGTTAGATGGGCGCCGCCGTGGTGGCAAGGGGAGCGACCGCCACCAGGACTTCAGCTGACTGTTTGGAGAAGGGAAAGAGGAGGCCAGTGCGGGTACCTCAGAGGACCCTGACACATGCGACCTCAGAAACTGGCAACAGTTTCCGCGTTAGGTTTGATATGTCAAAAGACAAATTTATAAGATATTCAAGATCACACTACCCATGCTTCTTTTACTTTGGCTCTGTGATAGCGTTGCAGAGATAGCCTGCGTGGGTACGTATATACGTCATCCAGGCCTCATATCTTCCCGTGCCGCATTCCAATTACCAGAACGATACATAGTATTCAGTTATAAGTATTGCCAAAGTATTGCAAAGACAGCTACTCGCATCAGAGATATTCAAGTCCGCGTCAACAAGCATCCATTCGACGCTAGACCATGAGGTACCGTTATTGCGCTTCGCGAGGTGTGACGCCTCTCGGGTTCATCTTTGTATTATCGACTTACGTCCTCCCGGAAAGATTTCGGCCCCAGGTGCGCCTCGTATCTTCTGACTATGCGTATACCTATGGCATCTGCTCACTGGGTCGCAGAAAGACATCCTCCATCTGTCGTTATTGCTCAAGTGGCCGAAGAAGGTGTGTCGGCCAATCAGTGGAGTGACAGCCTGACAGGGCAAAATTTCCTTTAAAAGTCATCTCTGACATCACAGCTGGACAAGGGACGATCACGTGTGATGCTGGGGTGGACTTCACCCGACGTCGACGCGTTTTGGGCGCTGCCGATGAAGAGGCGGCTTTGGGGGGAGAGGTTGACAAAACCAGAGCGACCGTTCCAAGCAAAGCGGAAAGTTGACTGGACAGCTAGGTGTTACTTTCGTATTCACGTGACGCAAAGGATTGTCGATGACGAATGTCGAGAGTTTGTCGATCCGCGAAAAGTATAGAATCGACACGGAAACAGTAAAATCTGATGGCCACGAGATAGTGTTATAGGGAACTGACAAGCCTTATCCGATGTCGGTCGGCCTTCCTGAGAGAACCACGGCATGGAAGGGCGGGCACGTTGCTGATGAGAAGCGCCAGACCGGATGCAGGCTCCGAGAGTCAATATTGAACTCCATTGAACTCCATTGAGCTCCACAGGGAAGATGCATATGCCATGTACGATAAAAAGGTGGAACGAAAAAATGTATGAGATTATCTGTATACAGTCAGAACCCGATAGAATGAGATATTGTACATACATGACTGACCGGTGGGGATATCCGGATCATTATCTTCGAGGAGGGGGACATGTGGGCGCTCGAGAAAGATAGAATACCAAAAGATGGCTAGGTTGTATAGGGGCGTGCCCAAAACTGGGCTGTGAGAGTACGCAGATCCCTCGATAGTTCACCCACGTTTCCGAATATACGCGTGTTGAATCGAAGTTATAGCATGGCATATACGTGTGACAAGTCGATATTCGGCAGCTGTGGGACATTTTTGATGTATGAGGTTTTTCTGCTGAGAGATATGTTGATAACTCATTACCAGTCACGAACAAGTTTTGTAACGGTTCAAGTATATAGGCTTGGCGTCGCTGAACTTGAGAGGAATTTATTTGTTGTTTACATACTCGTGAGAAATGACTCAGCTTAGGAGCGGAGTCTCAAACACGTTTTCCCTCCCACACCGCAGCAACACAAATTATTCTGCCATGAGCACTCGCGCAAGAACGAGATCCGCAACAGCAGCGTCTGCCTCTAATGCTACACCAACTACCCAAGTCAAACCTCAGCCAAAACCGAAGAGCCAATCGCGCAAGACCGCACAACCCGTAGCAGTTCCCGATCAGCCAGAAGAGAAGGAAAATATCAAGACCAAGACGATCAAGACCAAGACGAAAGCGCCTCCCAAGCCTACCGCAGCGCCGAGAAGACCTACTCGGTCCACACCAGCTGTACATTGCTTGTGCAAGAAGGGTGATGATGGTACGCCGATGGTTCGGTGTGGGGAGTGTAAGATATGGTGAGTCTGGTAAACGCCTTCCGATGATGCCACATCTCTAATATCACGACATAGGTATCACTTCCAATGTGTTGACTTGAAGGAGGAGGATGCGGAGGACATCAGTAAGTGTCATTATACCTATTATCTCTTTTTTTTCGCTTACGACCTTTCCTGACAGATGTTTATATTTGCCCGCCCTGTACTAAGACTGGCCTCAGAACTACTAGTGAGTACGCTAGGCTATTTTCCCGTACTATGATAGTTTTTTTTGTATCCTCCACGAAATCTGTAGTCGTGGAGAATACATGTTTATGTAACTTTCATCTTGCCTCATCGCCGTCGTCTGTGCCGTCTGTCAGTAGTGGTTGCTCTCTGTCCGGAATACCCGTAGAGTAAACTGCCTAGTCACTACAAGGTTCATGGGTGACTCTGAATCATACCCAGCTTGTTGAGCAACCCTGAGAGGCAGTTTGCTCTCAATGAGTCACGTACTTGCGGCGGCGTAGATATATTTTTCAAATCATTTTACTTTTTCCTTTGCTTCATCCAGGCGTGTTCAACGTCTTTTCCTGATTTTTTTTTCGTCCATATTATTCCCCTATTTCATTATGACGGTTTCGGCGTTCTGACGATTTTTCTTTGCTCTAGTGACATGGGAGGGCGAAGATGCGTTTGAGAAGCTCACGGTCGACGCTGAACCTACACCTATTCCAGAGAAGGAACCACCGATGAAGAAGATCAAGAGAGACAGTCCCGTCGATCCACCTGCGTCTGAATCGGAAGGTGACCCAAGCAGTGAGGATGAATATGTCGCAGACGCAAAGGTTAAAGGAAAGGGTATAGCGAAGGTACGTTTCCTTCCGTCAACATTTTACCAGTTTAAAACATTTAACATATCTCCAGCGCCCCACCCGCCGCCTGTCATTCTCGTCGGAATCCGACTCCGAGGCTTCCGACGATGCCAGAGTCCGTCGCCATCGTATCAAGAAGAGGACCAGTTCTCCTACACCTAACGCTTTGAAGCGTAAAAGCCACCGTTCCACTGAGACACCACCTCCCAAGAGGAAGAAATCGGATGCTGCAATTCCCACTGATGATCCTACGCGGAAATATTGCCTTACTAAGTTGGAGGATCTTTTTCGTGATGTATTCCTCAGATATCCGCATGTACGCATGGAGGGTGAGGACGGTAAAGCCACTTTGGTTGAGAGACCTCTGGGCGATTTGACTGATGAAGAAAAGAATGCATTAATCGAAGAGTCTAAACGGTTTGCTGATGAGCTTGAGCGATGCGTATTCGATATATATTCTGAGCAGGACAAAGCGGGTATGCCCTCGGCTGGGTCGAACTACAAGTACGTGACTCTTCTTCAAGCCCTTCTCCTTTGCTGATGATAGATTCATCTAGGGATCGTTTCCGCATGCTCCAATTTAATTTAAGCAAAGTTGATCGCGTCGTCATTCACCAGCGGATAGTGTCTGCTGAGATAACACCCAAAGAGATATCTCTCATGTCGTCCACTGACTTAGCCAACGAGGAGACCAAGCAATCGATTAAAATTGCTGAGAAAGAAGCGTTGGCGTATTCTATCCTGAAGCCGACTACTGCTCCTCGTGCCAAAATTACGCACAAGGGTCTAGAGGACATTGAAGATGTTCATGGTGGTGTGTCAACTATACAAGATGAAGAGCGTTCGCGAGTAGAGGAGGAGGAAAGGAGAGAAAGAGAACGCGTCGCAAGGCTGAAGACTCAAACTCAGCCCCGACAGCGGACTACCTCCGTCTCGGTCCCTCCAGAATCGCCAATTGTGGCGCAGGCTCAACAGCCTTGGGGTGGACCTCCGCCTGTTCCTCTCCACGCCATGTTACCTGGCGAGGGAGTGCCCTCATCTCCGACGGTGTTCTTAAACGAGAGCAGTCCCATTGTCCCCACATTCGCTCAGTCTTTTACTGATACTTCGGAACCCGAGCTCAACCTTGCCGACTTCATAAATATCGACGAGGAAGTCCCCGTCATCCCAACGGCGTCCGCGGCATCATCTTCCCCTCCCGTTCTGAACGAGACCGCGACTCTGACTTCGCCCCCATCACTCGAGCAACCCGAACCGTCCCCAATTTCAAGCATCGGGATCTCTCCCTTTGCACAGAAACCCGAATCTTCGACCTCTATGTCATTCGACCTTAACGCGCTCTGGAATGCTCCTAAAACAGAAACTACCACTTCGCCACTGTTGACAGAAGAGTCAGCGCCATCCACCTCGTCCCCACACGTCGCTGGTGTTGGGGATGACAAGGATACTGTCATGGATATCGAGGGCGGTGGTGCGGACGATTATGATTTTGATATGTTTTTAGAAGAGAAAGACGCAGCTATCAATTCAGCCGAAGCGCAACAGGCAGCTCTCGATGCTTTGCCTCAAGTATGGAGCGGAAAAGTACGTGAGCGTTAATTGCTACTGATGTACTGCTTGCTTATTTTTTTTTTGTAGATCAACATGCCATTAGATACAACTTCCCCGCAGGAGGTGTCCGTTAATGCCCGCCAGGTTGGAGGACGCCCTTTGCCACACGATTCAGTACTTTGGAAAACACTCTTTCCCTCAGAACTCCTCCGTATCGATGGACGCGTACCAGTCGAAAACTCGGCAAAATTCCTTCTACAAATGAGGATGAATGTCACGAAAGAACTCATCGCCGTCGCTCTTGCACCGTCTCCAGAATCTGATGATGTTGGCTTCCGGATTCTCAGCGATTTCTTGATCGCGAAAGGGTGAGTACAGTGTTTTTACTCCTATTGTATAACATTGACTGATATTCCTACGATAGACGTCACGGACTTGTGTTTCCTTGGGGACAGAAGCCTAAAGAACATCATCCTGGACGGGAATTATACATTATTCCACTACTCTCGAGTGATCCTTTGCCAGAGTATATGGAGTTGCTCGATGATCTACATCTACCAAAACTTCGAAAGACAAACTTACTCGTTGGAATCTGGGTCCTTAACAAGGGAAAGCTGGCGGCCCCTGTGGCGCCACCCACACCTACCATCCCATCTTTTGCCTCAATGCACCAACACATACAGCCTCCTGCAACCCCATCCGCACCGACGCCACCGTTTCCTCATGCGCCCCCGGTGGCATCTCCTTTGCCCGCAGCCATTGCGGCAGAAGTTGCATCTCTAACACCAGAACAGATTCAACTTATGATCCAGACCCTTACCGCCAACGGCTCCATGCCCCTCCCGGTCCTTCCGCCAGGCCAAAATCAGCCACAGCTGCACTCTCATGCACCTCCCCCACCCCCACCACCGATGGTACCCTCTCAGCACCGCCCTCAAGTCTACCCCCTTCCTACCCAGCCTTGGACGAACAACGCTCCAGGATATGGCGGAGGAATGTATCCCCCGCCACCTAACCAGCGTCCTGCCCCCTTATCGTGGGACAGACCTGGTGGAGAATCGTGGGACAGGCCGGCAGATAATTATACCCGTATGGGGCATGATCGCGATGATCGTGGGGGCAGGGGGCGTGGTGGAAACCGGGGTGGTGGCAGAGGGCGAGGACGCGGAAACGATATTCCCCAAAAGCCTGTCGACTCCGGTTGGCCTCGAAGGGCTCGCAACGATCAGCCAGGACCGTCCAGTCCGGCCCGGCACTGGGGATGACTTGATTTCTGAGACCTTCACACTTTTATTCGTTTCATACCTTGAATTCTATCATTATATACAAACGTTCCTCCTCGTTCTATTCCCATCACTTGCCTGAATTCGAAAAGAAAGCATTGTAATATGTATTACTGGCATACCAAAAACCCTTAAGACATAAATGTACAAGATACTCGAGATAGTCCTTTGTTTTGAATTGATATTTAGTCCACAATTTGGACCTTGATGGCACCCTGAGAGGGATCAGCCGCGACATGGAAAGCCTTGACCGCGTCCTCAAGCGCGAACTTGTGCGTCACAAGAGGCTTGAGGTTGACGAGGCCACCGTTTACAAGACGAATGGCCTTGGGATACTGGTTGGCGTAGCGGTACTGGAAGCTAACGTCGATTTCGTTGGCGCTGAGGTGCATGAAGGGGAACTAGATAGCACAAGTTAACACGGCCTATAAAGATCAAAGACAAAAAACATTCACTGACAATTTGCTCGTTCTTTCCGACGCCGATGATGAAGACTTTTCCGCCGAACTTCATGGAGTAGACAGCGGTGTGAACACTGCTTTCAATGCCTGTGCACTCGAGCGCAACAGCCAAAGGAACACCAGCGGCAGCTTTGATCTGTTCGGCCTGCTCTTTGGACGACGAGCCGCGCTGAATGAGAACAGTGCGAACGCCAGGAACAAGTGTCTTGGCAAAGTCAAGACGGCTCTGGAACAGATCGGTAATGATGATAGGTTCCGCGCCAGCAGCACGTGCAGAAAGCAGTGAAATAAGACCAATGGGGCCAGCGCCACTACACCAAAGTGTCAGTATAGACAATAAACAAAGTTGATGAGCACAAAATCTTACCAGATGAGAACTGGGTCGCCGAGACGGAGACCGGAGCGTTCGATGCCAGCGAGAGCAACAGCCAAAGGCTCACAAAGGGCGCCCTCCTCGAAGGTAACATCATCGGGAAGACGATGCAGCCACTGAGCAGGGTGGAGATGCCATCTGGTCAATGTTCCTGGGAAATGTCAATTAGCAAGTCGAGCGAATGTATTGAGCCTAAACGTACCATGGAAAGGTGGCGTAGAGAAGAAGACGACATCCGGGCAGGCGTTGTACCTTCCGGTCCGGCAGGCGTCACAGGCGGGCTGCGAACAGGGGACACCAGCCTCGATGGCCACACGATCGCCTACACAAGATGAATTAACATCCATCTGATACGACGATCGTCCTCGATCTTACCGACTTTCCACTGAGTAACGCCCTCACCGATCTCGACGACCTCGCCGGCAGACTCATGACCTGAGCCGCACTTGTAATCTCTATATTAACCACTGGGTCAAGAGAAGAAGGAAATGAGTTTACCTCGTCTGAAACAACCATAGAGTCGCCAATGCGGCCGTGTTGCCAGAAGTGAACATCAGATCTGCTCGTGGTTAGGGGTCGGGCTCAATCTGGGGTAGATCATACTCACCCGCAGATACCAGTGGCGCGCACATGGACGAGGACCTGGCCGGGTCCGGGGACAGGACGAGGCTTTTCTACGAGATGGATTTCGTGATTAGGGTTGTAGAAGGCGGCGATGTTGGCGTCCTTGGATGGCTTCTCGCCTTCAGCGAGGACACGGAACTGGGGGTGCTGGAGGACCTTGCGGGGGTCGTAGATGGCAGCGTTTCCGCTCTCGAGGCTGATATCAGACATGGTGGTTATAGAGAAGAAAGTGGGGTTTGGAGAAGATAATTTTCTCAAAAATCACTGAATTTGTAGGATCCATGGGGCAGATGATCAATGCAAGAGGCTGTCGGAACCGGAATGTCCTCCACATGCGGACCTGGCTCGGCCCGCGTCACAAAATAGGCACGGTTTATTAGGCATATTGTTTATCATCAAACAAGCTCCGTCGACAGAAATATCTACCAGGACGCGGGGAACGTTCTTCCCCGCATGTGAGGGGAAAGGATCCTCAAGTCTGACATCTAAAGACAGAAGCTCGTGAACTTGTTGTGCACCAACCCTGGTGTAGTCGCCATGTGCGCCACCACAAAAATCAGTACGATGTGTCGTATCATTATCAGCCACGGCCGACGGATGTTTCGTGCGATTCTGTGCGATTCCACGGAAACCCAGGGCGATCAAGCACAATCATTACTCGATCAGTGCTAAAAGGGTCCCCCACAAATTGACGATGCATCTCAGGCAGAACTTTTACCATCCCACTGAGTCTCACGCCATTCTTCCTATTCTTTCAATTGCACCAGGTACTCTTACAACTGTAGTATGTACACATCGCCTTCTCCCAGGAGATCTCAAAAGAAGAGGACCTGCGATTAGAGGCTCATCCAGATGTTTGTGTGCCACCAGTGAATCGCTTGAAGGTAAACCTAGTTGCAAGCAATAGTAAGGTCTTGACGGCATACTAGGTCAGGTGAACGAAATTTCTCACCCGAGGAATGCCAGATCCTTCTCTGCACCGACGCCTTCGACCTTTTCCAATTGATCGGGCATGTTTCCTAGATCTTCTGTCGGGAAGTACGATGTGTCCGTGATGGACTGCAAGCGTGGAACGAAGGGAGGCTCGATGTGGCGAAGGGAATTCCAGTCGGCACCGTAAAAGAAAGGATGCGTCTTGATCTGGTTCACCGTGAGTCGCTTATCTGCCCAGGTCATCATACTGCATGGGCCTCATCAACTTTGGGCTCGCATTGGAGGATGAGGAAGGCACAGTACCTTCGGATTAGATCTTCTCCTTCACGCGAGATGTAAACCTCTTCCGGGAAATAGAAATAATTTGGCCATTCAATGATCTTCTTATACGTTTCTCCCGGGTTGTCAGAGCAGAATGGCGCGTAACCAACCAGGCATTCGAAGAAAATCGCTCCTAGTGACCACCAGTCGCATTCTTTGCCGTATCCCTTCATGAGGAATACTTCAGGCGCAATCTAACAGACAGAGTTAGGCCCATGGATTCTGTGATCTGGTTGGACGTACATAGTCGGGCGTGCCAACGGTGGAATATGCCTAGAACCTGTCAGAAAGCATATTTGACATCGAGGAGCACATACCAGCTTCCTTCGGTTAGCTTTCCAGGTCGCGATTTGCTCGCGGCTCATCGTGAGGTTAATGGAATTGACCTGAACGCTGTTGCGTGACGGGTCGCGAGTCTTCTCTTGTTCCAAAAATCGCTTGTAATATTCATTATCCGTAGATTTATGCAGGCCGGTCGACAGCCCGAAGTCAGATAGCTTGAGGTGACCATTCTTGTCTATCAGCACGTTGTCAGGTTTGATGTCACTGTGGCAATATTTAATAAGTCTTTCTGAGAACATAGAGGCTCGGCGAACCGGTGAATATATCCAAGGTTGTGCACCGCTTCAATAGCCAGTATACATTCGGCCATGTAGAATCGTGTGACGTCTTCTGAGAATACGTCGTACTTCATTAACATCGTCATCAAGTCTCCTCCAGGTAGAAATTCCATGATGAGATACAGGTAGAGTGGATCCTGGAAGGAGTAGAACAATTGTACAACCCATGGTGATGTTGATTCCGCTAACACATCTCGCTCGGCGCGGACATGGGCAAGCTATGTGCAAAGTTTGAATTGATAAGTCTCGAAGAAGACAGCAATGGCCCGCCACACCTGATCACGCTTCAACATCTCGGCTTTCTGCAAGCTCTTCATAGCGTATACCTTCCCCGTATCGACCTTCTGTACCAGACGCACCTGCGAGGGTCGAATGATAAGTAATATCAAACGAGCGCGTCAAAGGTTGCATACCTCTCCGAAAGCACCTTTCCCGATCACCTTAACTGTGAGGAAGTCATTGAGCCGAATCTTCGTCCTCTTTAAACGTAGATGTTGGGATTCCGTCCTGCCATACTTTCGAATCTCGCGCTCCTTCGCATCGCTTGAGTGGATCTGGGTCAATCTTGTCTCGAGCTCAATGCGTCTGTAACACCGTTCAGGCTTAGCTTGAGCAAGATAAATGTGAGGTACCTCGCATTTCGTTCAATAGCAGCGTCAACAGCAACTTTGTAGTATGATTCAAGCTTAAGTTTAGCGGCAGTTGAGCGAGCAACGGCATCCGACGTGAACTCTGCTGTTGAACGTTCAAAGTAGACATCTTAGTCCACAAGAGTCAGCGGGGACCACATAATCTTAAGATCGGGGATCATACAGTCGTCAGGCCGGGGTTTGCTGGTGGATTGTTCAGGGGCCAAGTGCTGGCTCAGGACGCTTGGGGTGACTGGACTCGAAGGGCCTGGTTGATACATCAACGTAAAAGCGGGGTCGTATAGTAAAGAAGGCGTAGGATGAAGCAAGAGCAAGGAGGAAAGGGAAAGCAAATCAGGGCAGTGATGATGTTCTCAGGTAAATTGAAGCTTGTGGAAGACTTCGATCTGACAGAACGCCGCTGCGTTCATCACCCTCACTATGGTTGCCCAGGCGCCCGCTAGTCGCTGCTTAACCCGTAAACAAAACATTTGTCGCTCGTGACTCAAATTTACTTCCGCTTCCCTTTCGAAAAAGTACATCGATCTACAGTAAACGGTAGCCATTGAAAGGCTGCTAAAGACCTAAGGGAATGGATGATCACTATGATAGTAGAGTTCCATTCATGTAAGTATTTATTAGCACGTAACATGAATCAGGAAGTCAATTGACACCATCGCCACGTCAATCTGAAAACCTGGGTGGGTTCATACGCGTTCCAGAGAAAACCCCGCGTGGACAGGAGTGGCCAGGGTGTCGAAGGCGTTTAAGTACTTCACGTCAAAACTAAAAAGCCGAAGTAACCGGACTGAATTATTATCTATGATCTCTCTCTCTCTTAGCTATTTGGCATGGGCCTGTATTGCAAACATAAAGGATAATCCGACCCAACTTCACGACTTCGAGCTTGTAAAGTACTTACGACGCTCAGCTACCCCCAGATAACTCTGTAGCTATGGCTGAACTAACTTTCGACACACTTATGGACGATGGGAACCATCTTGGGTCTGAACGCGCAAGATTGGAGAACAAGGTCATCCTGGATGAACTTGAACGCAAAAAGAAAGCTCGAGCTATGGCTGTCCCGACCGACGATAATCGTGTCAAAGCGCGTTTGCGCGAGATAGGAGAACCTATCACTCTATTTGGAGAACGCGTATGTTGGCATGCTTTCAGTTGAGTGGCCATTGATGGGGATTTTCAGGCTGCAGATCGCCGAGACCGCCTTATATATGTTCTATCTCAAATAAACGCGGCGAGAGGGGACGATGCTATGCATGTGGACGAAGATTCCTCGTCAGAGAGCGATGAAGAGGTGCGTGGACAATAACATGACATGCGGGTTTGGTGTTCATCTTCATAAAAGGAGGAAGAATTCTACTCTCCAGGATCCCTGGAGCTTTTAGAAGCTCGTAGACGGATAGCGGAGTACTCACTTCCCAGGTTGGATTTACCCTAATGGCCAAGCAAGGTGCTTACTATGGTCTCTTCCCTTCATTTCCTTTGGCAGAGCTCAAAAGCGCGTCGCCCAACAGCGGATAGACAGTAAAATGGACCTCGGTCGGATAGTCGACATACGAAAGAGAGTCTTCGCCGAAGTCAAGGTGAGTTTGTATATCTAAGAATTCCTGTCTTCGATACTAAAGACAAATTAGAAATTTGTCAATCTTGGTTCACAAATCGGTGACGAACGGCCAATCTCGCAAGTACGGTTTGCACCCAATAATGAAATTCTTGCAACTGGAAGTTGGTCTGGTACAGTCAAACTGTGGAATGTTCCTGCGTGTACGCCTATTCGGTCTTTGCGAGGTTGGTGGCGTCCCTCTTTTTGGCCGATGTCAGCTTCCAACGATTACTTCAGGCCACGATGATCGCGTTGGAGGTGTAGCATGGCATCCACAGGCAACCCTCACACAAGAGAAAAGCGTTGTCAACCTAGCAAGTGGCGGTGGTGAAGGAAGCGTCAACTTGTGGTCATTAGAGAGGTGTGTTGCGCATCCTTCTACTCCTGGACTTCGAGTTAATTTTCGCAAGCGATTCCCCAATATCGGTCATGAAAGGTCATCAAGACCGTGTGTGCCGTGTTGCTTTCCATCCATCTGGTAACTATGTTGCGAGCGCAAGCTTTGATACAACTTGGCGCTTGTGGGATGTCAACACTTCTACGGAACTTCTCCTTCAAGAAGGGCATTCCAAAGAGGTCTATTGCATTGATTTTCAAACCGATGGGGCCCTGGTCGCATCTGGGTATGATCGTTCGAGGTTACGTTGATTCAACTGCTGACCATTGTCATCATAGTGGCCTCGATGCCATTGGCCGTGTATGGGACTTGCGGACAGGCAGAACCGCCATGGTCCTCGACGGACATGTCCAAGGCATACTTTCGATTGGGTTCTCACCCAACGGGTTCGGATGATTCACTTGCGTTTTATCACAACCTCATTCTTCACAGGTACCAAATCGCCACCGGCTCAGCAGACGATACTATTCGTATTTGGGACATGCGGTCACTCAGATCCCTCTATACCATACCAGCACACCTATCGAACGTATCTGATGTCCGCTTCTTTCATGCCGATGATATCTACTTCAAGCCTGCGCCACCACCAGCGGACGTTGATATGGATGCCGCAGAAGGCGATAAGTCGCATGACAAGCCAGAAAAGGACACATCCACACTTTTGGAAGAGTGGAAGTATCGTTCTGGGCTTTTCTTTGCAAGCGCAGGCTACGATGGTCTGGTCAAGCTCTGGAGCGCAGATGATTGGCAGCTATTGCGGACGCTCTCGACGGATGCAGGGAAGGTTATGTCAGTGGATATATCGCGTGATGGCAACCTTCTCGCCTCGGGTACATACAATCGCAATTTCCAGCTCTTCGCTCCCGAGGGTATATAAACAATGACTTGTATCAAGATCTACATCGAGCGCAAACTACCAGCGTATTTACCCTAATTAACCGAGAAAGTTTTCCTAAGCTTCATCGAGTGTCTCAGAAATACATGTTACTTATTGTGACATCATATATGGGCATCGAAACGGATAACTTATAAGAACAAGTTGTGTTGAACTCCCCAAGATACAACGTTAACAATGGAACGATGGATGATATTCCTTCTCCTTGTCATAGGATCTCTCCTTCCCTGTGTACCATCAGCCGTCTTTCCAATGACCCATATAAAATATCCACACATAGCGTCATTGCTGTCCACCCTAGCGATGACCCCATTCCTTTCGTTGTTGACGCCACCCGACCTAGACCTCTGGAATTTTCAGTCAACAATAATATGGATTATATCTTATTACCACACCATGGTTATCTACGAAGGTCAGTTATCAGCGATTCCGAGGAAGTCTCTGTTTCACCCTTCCCACAGAGCACTATGTGATTGACCTTCTGCCGGCCACCCCATCGAGATCCTATGTAGATGGGGCGTGGTGTAGATGGGGTGTGGTGCAACTTTTTATATGTCACTTTGTTGTTGATGCTCTTTATTGCTTGGGAACTGTGGCACGAATTCACGAGCGACGTCGCCTCACGCATGAGGACGTGCATCGACTTGCGGGAGAGCTTTCCATTTTCCAAAAGCTGTGGTTCGGCGATTTCAACAGGATTCGAACATTCGTTATGGTGCGAACTGGCGGTGGCGGTGGCGGTGGCGGTGAGGTGAGGGATGTTGAGGGCAGTTATCAGGAATTAGATTGTGAGCCGCCTCCTTACAGTTGCTTATGAGGCATACCATGGCCCTGTACTTATCATATAAATTATCACCGCGATGAAAACCTTGAATATTCTCTTTCCAACCTTCAGACACAGCCGATGTCGCTGCACCGTCCGCGGCCGGCACGATGGAACTTCCCGACAACGGGTGAGCCCGGTGGGTCAGACAACGTGAACACTTCCCTCAAATCGCACGATACACTCTTAAAAGTTTGGACAATCTTACACTATAGTCTGTGAACGCGGACAAAACTTGAGATAGAAGACCACCTACATAATAGAATACCACATAGACAGAATATCACCAAGATAGAAGGCCACATAAATAAAAGTACTAGAATACCACTTAGATACCACTATACGTATACATGATGAGCGGTATAAAAGATATGTTTTACACTGTTTCGCAACGAGTCTTTTAAGGTTCAACGTTCAGAATCCAAATTCAAAGATGACACCATCGACAAAGTGTACAACATATACACCCCCAATACTACGTCTTAAGTACCGCCATGGTTGACTGGCGCACACCATCGCTTTCGCACTTGGGCTTCTTGTTCCCTGCACGCCGTCCGTCATATATGAGATTTCCGCAATTTCTCGTCGTAATCTCGCGTCGTTGCTAACGACGCTTGTCCTCACACCGTTTTTCTCTTTCTTGACGCCCCCCGCTCTGGATATCCTTAACCTCCAATCCTTTGTGGTTTGGTTGCTGTGCTTTTTCCACGTAATGGTGATGTATAATGGTCAGTTATCAATCACAACTCAGAGGAAGCCTCTGTTTCACTGTTTGGACAGAACATTATGGGGAACCATCATCTGACCCCATTGAAGCGTTATGCACATGGGGCTTCGTACAGCTAGTTATTTGCCATTGGACTGTAGACGCATTATACTTCCTCGGCACTTGCCTTCGGGTTTATTCGGAAAAACGAGACTTAAGTTACGAAGAGTGGCACAGGGTCGCAGGAGAGCAATCACTTTTCCAGATGGTGTGGATATGGGATTTGAATAGGTTGCGGACCAAGTTGGCTGAAGCAAACACCAGGGATGGCGGTGGTGGTGGCGGCGGCGAGGTTGAGGGCGGTCATCAGGGCCGATCAGAATCCTTTGAATGTGAGCCACCTCCTTACACTTGATTATGAGACATACGGTATCCCGTACTTACCGCATATATTACGTGACAAAAATCCTACATATCTCTTTCCGGCAGTTCAACGCCCAGGAAACTTGGAACGAAATCAGGAATCAACGCTCATATTACGTGGCCGCGGCCACACCTTCCACGGAACGAGTCGTGGCCTGGGTGACCAGAGTAAATAGTCAGTTTTCACTTGATTACACGCAACCGCAAACTACTTCCTTAATTTCAAGACACTCGAGTACACGCAGCCGCAACCGCTTCCTTAGATTATCTGGACTTCACTCGCGTACACGCAACCGCAGCTGCTTCCTTGGAATATTTTCGGTTTTTGTAGTATACGCGGGCACTGAAGGATTCCTAGACAGAATACAGTAATACCAGACAAGATGTAGCATACGGAAAATAAGGGTTCTATTTGACTAAAAACCAACAGCAATGTATGAGCTTTACTAGATGATCCCATCGCGCACCTGAAGCAGATTTATTAGAAGTTCGTGTCGAGACAACGGTACAACACCTACTTTTTGCATAAAACCGGAAACACGGCCGATGTCGACACCTTGTGCCTCGCTCTCAACAGCGATGACGAGGTTTTCTAACATCTATAAGAGTGACTTCAGCATCCAGCTTAACAAGAAGGCAGCCAACCTTACCCCTTCGACTTTATCAATAGGAATACCAGTGCATAGAGCCACGATTTTCTTGCACTGGTATTCTTTTTCCGCACTGGCGCCCTGCAGAGTCTTCAGCCTGGCTTCCATCAATTCCTCCATCCTCAGGTGCCATATCTTCAGCCTCCGAAGCCTGATCAAATTTGCAACAGAGTCCCCAGTGGGTATCGGCGGCTCTGCGTCAACACTGAACGAAATATCCACCGAGCCGCCAATGCCAATCATTGTTGAGTTCGAGCCGCGCCACTGGAAGGCCGGACCCACTGTCTCCCGCGCGTCGTTGCCTTCCAAGTCCGTCCGGCCCGTCCAGTCGAACTGATCCTCATCGATGACAGCCTTCTCCACGTTGCGGATACGGTGCGTGATCTGATCAAGCTCGCCACAGTGGGTCTGCCATGTGCTTACTTGCTTGCGCTGTTCGGCGAGTTCCCGTGTAGCGGCACGCAGGTGGGCTTGAGTGACATCGAGCGCGTCTTGTTTGGCTTTCACTTCGGCCTGGAAGTCGCTGCTTAGGTTCTGTATCATGGTTGTCATGTCTAAAAATGCAGATATAAGAACCAATTAATGCGCGTAATCGATCCAGAATATGAACCTGCGATGACATCTTGACTCTTTTGTACAGGGGCTGGCGGGCCAGTGCGAAGGTTAGCGAGAATATCCTCAGCCCGAGGTCCACCACTCAGTTCCTAATTGAAGCGTTGTCAACGGAAAGAACTGAATACAGACGTTGATTTTTTTTTTTACCTCTGTTTCAACTCCAAAATCACCCGGTCTCAAGCCCAACTTGTTAGGCAATATTCGATTGGCACCAACATCGAGCAATGTCCTGACCAAACTTCTATTGCCCACCCTTGCAGCAATGTTCAAAGCTGTGTCGCCGTGCTCATCTTGTAAATCCACCAAAGACTTAAAGTCGCCCCCTTGGTGGTGTGCGATCCACATGAAGATTTGTTCCAAATAATATCGGGCAGATACCGCCCTTCCGCTGACGCCGGCGAGGGAGACGATATGGTGAATTACAGACTTGCGCGACGTGTCCAGGGTGCGAATGGAGGGATGCATGATAGACACCAATGTGTTGAACGTTTGCTGGTCGGCATTGGCAGTCGCAAGACATGCACGGATGAGAGGCGTCTCGCCGAGGTAATTACCGCGGTGGATATCAGCTCCATTCCCTATGAGCATTTCAACGATTTGCTGGCGCGCGAGGCTCGCAGCGACGTGAAGAGCAGTGTGCCCTTGATCATCAATGACGATGTCAAAGTCCACCCCATTGTGGGGAACATTCTGATTTGGGAGGGGCGCGGGTGTGATTTCGCGAAGGAGGTCAAGAACAGGCGCTGGATCATCACGTTGACAGATAGCAGCAACAACCGCAGCGCGCCGCGTATCTCGCAATGGCGTCGAAAGATCAACTAAACGTGGGATTGATGGCTTCGACGCGAAGCGGGTTACGTGATTATCGAGGTCAGGAGAAACAGCGGGTGGTGCAGAGAGGGCGCTTGATGGACGTGATGCACCATTGGCACCTGGTGGTGGAAAGCGCGTGTCACGCAGAGATGATAGAGATTGAGTTTGACCGCGAGGAGGCAATTGCCAAGATATTTGCGAAGAAGAAGGATGGGGCGAAGATTCCTTGCGGGGACGCTTGGCAGGCGATGGACCTTCTTCTCCATTAGCATAGGGTCCGGTGGACGGGGGTCTTGACCGGTCGCCCATTTGGATGTCCTGAGCTGAATCAAGAGGAAGTGGTTGAGACGATGTATGGAAAGAAGAGGTAAAATGGCCAGGAGTACGGTTTCCAAAGTCAACATCCGCTTCTGAGCGGTTTCGCTTCAAAGAGGAAGAAGACGGGGGAGGTGTTTGGGAGGACACTGTCTGTCCATAGGCGCCGCCGGAGAAGGTAGGAGAAGCAAATCCTGCGTTCCGTGAGGAGGGATTTAGACCCGATGTGGAAGGAGTAAATAGACCTTGAGCACGTCCTTGATTGAGGAGTCGAAGCGCGGAGCCAGGCATGATTGGGGGCGGGGCCAGGGCGGAGGGCATCGTGGAGATGTAGTTACCAGTCTGGCCAATACTTGAGTAAGAGGAAGAAGCAGAAAGAGGCCGGGGTGATGCTGTACCACCGGGTGTACCAACAGGAAGAGCAGACAGAGAATTGGTAGAAGGCGTAAAGTCAAAGAGGGGCGACAACAATGGGGCGACGCCGTACTGGGCGGCGATGTCACGGCCCTTCTCGAGGGGAATCCTGTTGCGCGTCAGACTCGACATAAGGGAGCAGTTTATCGGACGCGTACCAGGTTCCCTGATATTTGCCGTAGCCTCCTTGGACTATCTCATGTTTCCCAGGCAATATTTCCTTCTCCAATATCTTTGTGCGGCGGCCCTTGTCGACACCAGCAACCTTGAGAATTTGCGTCGCGTTCACGTAGGAGTCGTTCCTCCTGCGCATGACGGCAATGCCTCTGACCATGCATTCGTAGACCTAAGGTGACGCGACCGCGTTAGATGCTGAGGAGTGTTCCAACGAAGGAGACTGACCTGAACAGAACTGTAGACTGCATTGTAAATTTTTATAGGAGGCTGGGTGCTCCCGGGGGGTCGAGGGCCCGACTGCATACTTTGGCGGAGAAGACGAGCTTGGAGTGCAGAATGCTGTTGTGCGGGGTCTCAGGTCAGGTGGCCCGCAACAACGCGACAACGCGTGTAGCGGAGTTTAAACTTTTCTGGCACCAAGTTGACCTACACACAAGCGACAGACACATAAACCTATACGTATTTTGCTTCAAATGTGCCTAGTGATCATTATTCACATGATGGCCGTAACCTGCAGAGTGAGAGTAGCGAAATTCGCGCATAGAGCGCATGACATTCAACGCGTCGGTCGGAGATGTAATATTATTATACACACGTTGAACTTCAACAACCGAGTTGTGGCAGGCTATTCGATACCCCCATGTCCATTAGCCCTGTAATCCATCATGCCTGAAGCTCAGTCACAAGAACGTGAACCCCTTTTATGGCTGTCAGTATGCTTTCATTCATGTCCGCACACGCTCCTCACTTTTCTCACCTTTCTGGCAGGGAGGACATAGAGGCCACCTCCGTCTACCCAATAATCCATATGATAAGATCGGTGGGTTCTTCGTCCTACCCGCTTTCTACTATTTACCCGATGTTTTCTCCCCAGGACATGCTGGTAGGTGTCCGTTTCTTCAATTCTCATTTCCCGAGACTTCACGCGTGATGTCATACCTGTTGTAAACCCCGTGTTGTACTTTAAACACGTCTCGAAGAATGGCTGTTAATCATTTTTCTTTCGGTCTACCAGTATTTTGTCGGTATGTCGTGGCCATCCGTCTCTGAGATACCAACTCACCTCCGACATGGTCCTAGACACTCCACTCACATTCGAGGCTGTGAGTTCAACCGAGGCTCATTTAAAAGCTAGCTCATATATGTTAATATAGCTAATGGCGCCGGAAATTACATATACCCTCGTCCAACCCCTTGTAGAGAAATACTTAACCGTCCAACGCGGCGGAAACGGCTCCGTCGTCTTCTGCTTCCTGCTCAACCGCGTTCACTTCCTCCGCGATGACAACATCACTACAGCGACAATATCCCGATCCCGCGCTGAACTCTGCGAAATTCTTGCCATTCGTACATTCCGTGACTATGGAAACAGCACACTCAAGCTGGCTTTAGCGCTCACAACAGCGTGGCCTGTATATAACGGCGCGGACCCTCATATTTTACAGCAAGCACGGGAAGAAAGGGACGATGATCTAGAGGACAGGGTGGGAAACGCCATCGAAATGGCTATCCTAGGCAGATCGAAGCGATTTATCAAGAGCTCTTCGTGTCAAAAAGTCATCAATGCAATCTGGTCGTGAGTCCTCCATCGTGCTCTAATTTATCCTCTCATGACGAAAACACCCAGAGGCAAATGCGTTTATCAAGCAGAAAGCAGTCATTCTATCCTCTCTGATGTCAGTAGAACATTCGCCTTCTTATTTCAATCAACTCAGAATTTACCGTCAGACATACAAAAGAACACCCATTCACTTCTATGACCCTCACAAAGCCCCTGTCCTTGATCACTACCGGTTTGTTCCTCGTCTCTCAATACAGTATTTGATTTGTTCAATATTTCATCATAGACTCAAGGTCCCCGCAATCCGTTCGGTGTTGGAATACTCCAAGTACGTCATCCTGCAACCACGGCTATTGCCTTTCTAATATCGCCTACCAGCTTTGTCATTCTCTTTATCCTCTTTATTGTAGCAATAGAGATAAGCGAACGCGACAAACTCAATCTTCCTGAGATAGTATTTATGATATACTCATTGGGATTTACCCTCGAGAAGGTCGCAGCCATGCAAGAACATGGTATACGAGGTGAGTGATACTTGGTTCTTGAGAACCGCAATGCACACGTTCTTACCGTATTACCAGTTTATTTTACGGGAACATGGGTTCGTGGGCACCTGAATGTCATATCACGAAGCGCTAATGAATCCCCAGAATGGTTTCGATATAGCATTTGGTTCGTCACATCTACTGCGTCTTTTTTCAGCCCTTCTGATTCTCACAACCAGTCACAATCTTCGCGTTATATTCAACACTTCGGTTGTATGGAACATATCACCACTGTCTGTACAATTTCCGTTCCCCCCCTCACCTCTGTATGCTAAAGCTGCCCATCGAAACAGGTTTATGGGCTCGTGAATTAGGTATCGACTGCCTCGCCCTCATTGCCTGCCTCCTCTTCCCTCGGTGAGCCTCACTCCCTTTCCCAAAGGTCCCTATTAACCATTTCTCCATAGATTGGCATTTGTTACTCTCAAAGATAACCTGATGGTGCTCTCCCTCCGAGCCATGATGTCACAATTTCTTGTCTTGATGTTAATCGCCGCATTTTGTTTCTGCGGCTTCCTTTATGCTCTTTGGACGTGCGTAGTTAGGCTACACATCTATATTTTAAATTAACTGGATGGTTCGGAAGGTTGAGCAAAAACCAAGCAGGGTGCGCAGTTCATTTTAATCGATATCCAAGACGACTTTCGATTGATTTTTTTTTTTCATCTGCTAGATACTCTGCAGGGTATGCTGACTACTCGTCGATGCGTTTAGAATACATCTAACATAATCGACACTAGCACGATTGCGTGGTGGATGCTTGATCTGTGGTTTGGTCTCGATGCAAGTGGCTTCGATCGAGCCAGTAGGTTATACATCTTCTGTCAACTTACACCACCTCATACTCGATCCAGCCCAGTTCCATCCTTTCTTTGGACCAATTCTGATGGTCACCTATGCGTGCTTGAGCAACACGCTGCTCCTGACTGGTTTGTCCTTATCTCCTTCGCAGATGTATTCTGACCCGATTTGTTCATTGATATAGTTCTCGTTTCGGTGAGTTCATCAAATGAGCCAATCGATTGGTGTCAGAAATAACTTTACCGTTGTGATCAGATATTGTCAAATACTTTCGCTACAATCAACGAAGACGCCGCGGCGGAGGTATGTGATGTTCAGAGATCAAGCCGACATGCGCTAATGTCTATTTCAGGCAATGTTCCGCAAGGCTGTCTCCACTATAGAAGGGTACCTATCATCTTGTTATATGGTCCTCTCAGCTACTCGGTCTGATTTTCCTTCCTATAGAGTCAAGGCCGACTCTTTATTCTCTTACCAGCCTCCTATTAATCTATTGGCGTTATGTGTGATGCTTCCCGCCAACTATCTCCTGACCCCTCGTTGGTTCCACAAGGTAAAGCCTCATCATTAACGTGAGCCACTCCACAGTGACTGATTGGCTTTCTAAGGTTAACGTATTTATGATAAGGTCCGCTAACTCACTATCCAATTATACACGCTTCTTACGACAATTGCAGGGTTACGAGTTTTCCCATACTATTAATGATCTCTGCCTATGAACGGCAGTCAAAGAAGAGTGGAACAGTGAGCTTCTACGAAACTTTCAGTGCGGTTGCGGAGAGGGTATTCGATACTCTACCCCGCCAACTGAAAAGAATGAGTTAGCGAACTAAAAATTTTCGTTACATACCATATCGCTGATTTTTTTTATGGTTAGCTTTCTTTGAAGGTTTGGTGGGCTCTGACGCGGACATAAGCGCGGTCAGTCTCTTCACCATGCGCTCAAGATGTTTCTAACAATTGGAAAAGATTTTTGAAATTGAAGAAGAGTTTGCTAGTGCACTTGACACCGACGATACTACATCCTTACAGGCTTTTTCCAATCAGCGTCCCCGTCGAATGTCATCTGGACCAGCTGCTGTACAGCGTGCCCCAACGACTGGAGCCTCGCCACCACAAGGCCCCACGCCCCGCTCAAGGTTGAACTCAGTCATGTTCCGAGGGAACGAGACTTCTCAGAGCTTCATCAGCCCTCTTTCTCAAGTCTTTCAACCTCTGGTTGTGGATGAGCCCGTCCCGAAAGAGCCCACAGACAAGGCGGAGCCGTCATCATCACCACCCATGGCGGTTCCCTCCCACGGCCCCGCCAACCGACGGCGATTACCTTCAATGCAGTCTTCTCGCGGTCAAGTCCAGCCGAGCCCCCCACTTCTCCAGCAAATGCAGACGAGGAAGTTTCCCATCCTTCCGAAGTCGTCCTCCCCGCCAACACGGATGACGGCTCTGTCGCAGAGCCCTGAAGCTGTCACGGAGACAGAGGCAAACTCACCTGCTAGTCCTGAGCCTGAGCCTGTGACGGAGGCAATGGCGGAAAGCGATGCAGAACGTGTGAGAGGTGGTGTTGCGTTTGAGCGACAGCTACACGAGATAGAGAAGAGGCAGGAGAGAATCGAGGGACTACTCATGCAGATCGCTAGGGACGTCAGACACTAATAGACGTTAGACACTCTTGTTACGTTGTGTTCGTTAGTTGTTCAGCTTGTTCACCACGCCACGAGTTTATGGACGCGTCCCATTCGCGGGATCAAATGAGTGTTATGGCCGCGGAACCAAATTTTGGCAAGGTAGCGGTTCCGCAACCACACGTAGCCATATATTCTGTCAGCCATCCACGATCTACTGCTCCATTCCTGCGTCTATATTCTTGTATACATGCTAGAACCCAAATGGTCTTTTTTTACATAGGCTCCCCTGACCCTGTTTCCTACTTAATGCCTTACCTATGGTCACCTGCTTGAAGTGGTTACCATGATCCCCGAGCCCGTGTTCTTACGATAACTACTTCTCCTGAGCACTTAGAGAGCTTGGTAGGTGCTACTTGGCCTTCAGATCCTTTGAGTCATAAGTACAAGTGAGTCTCTCCTCTTCCAAATCTGTGCGAACTCCGCATCCAGGGTCCTTCCCCTTTCGACGACACAAACATTTTGAGTGTGTGGACGTCTTGCATGGCTCTGTCCGTCATCCGTCGGGAAAATTCCCTGGGCTGTTACAAGTTTTCAGTCTAAGAGCTCATCTATACACCTCTCAGGAATCCGGTGGCTATCGACATTATTGCTGGTTCAATTCTAGTCGCGTCACGTACGCAGGGAAAAGCAATGCAGCCACCCACAAGTACTCCAGCCCAACCCAAGCGTGTTTTCCCTTCTTCCCTCCCATCGGCACGTCGTACATCCACCAGCGCCATTCCCAGTGCTCCTTCACCCTCTAATTCTCCTCCACCTTTCAAATCGTCACTCACCCCCTCCACGCCAACCAGCATCCCCGCTTTTCGTTCTCTAAGGTCTCTGCTACCTTTTGGACCCAGTAAACATGCAAACCCTGTATCTTCTGCTGTGTCTCCAGTTCCTAATGCTCCAAAGAGTCCCTTTGCCCCTTTCGGTTCCGTGCGACGGTCAATGAACAGGGAGCGCAAAGCCTCACTGGACGTCGGGTTGCCACCGGTCATCTCTATCGACCGGGTGACACGGGACGAGCTGGAGGAAGCCGCGGTCCGCAGGTCTGTGTCGTGTTCGCGGCTACAGCCCATAGACGGGCAACATGAAGCCATGTCGAATCCCTTTCAAGACGAAGAGGAAACAATCGTCTTGTCAAGTACGTGTAGATGGTTTTTGTGTCCGTTTACTCTTTCTGATATATAACACAGCGCGTGGAGCACCCATGCTACGGACACCTTCGCCGGGTCCTCCAATTTCTGCCGACCTTTCAACCATACTTGAAGTCGATACATCTGGGTATTCAAAGTACAATCCTTCCACTGAACCATCACGAGCTCCTTCGCCGAATGCGCCCAACTCCGCAACTTTCTCCGGTTATAAGCAATCTCACGGCGCGGATATGGACACATCAGTTCTAGACCTTTCTACTACCCATCTACAAAATCAGGTTCTCGATGCAATGCTGAATGAAAATTCCGCCACGGCACAACAATGGTTACTTGCTGATAAAGCTATCATCATTGACGGAGAGGAACCAGACGCCAGTTTCAACTTAGACTCGCTTGATTCCGACTTGGCATTCCTACTGAATTCGCATCGTCCTCCTGCGAAAAGCAACAATGTTAACGTAAAAAATCTCAGCATTGTTAGCCCTAAACCGGCTTTCCGAGTGAACGATTTTTCGAAGTCCTCCCCTGACTCACCCCAATTTGCTCTTGCACCTTCACCGGACATCTCATCTCCACGCCCACGACCACAACAACAATCATCTCTTCCTCGTCTTCGTCCCCCCTTACCTCCTTCCCCACACTCCCAATACTCCCCTACGCCTTCTACTGTCGTACCCAATTCCAGTGCCTCAGATTCAACCCGCCGCGAAGATGACGATGACACTGCACGTCTAGGTGTTCCTCATCCGTCACTAAGGACGGCTCCCCCCTCCCCCTTAATCTCCTCTCCCCCTGGATCCTCTTCCGCTCCTCCATCTCCCGCTGTAGGTATATCACCATCCGGATCCTCGCCCCTTACTCCCCCCTCACTGTCCAGTTCCACATCCTTCCTCTCTCGGCGTTTTGCGAGCACAAAACCACCCTCTCCCTCTCTACCAGCATCACAGCCTTCCTCTACTTCTACCGTCTCCAGACTAAGAGCTCCATTTGTGACACCCCGCCCTATTGTCCAGCTTACGGCTTCATCCCCAGAGACAGGCGCCGCCGAGTTCAGCCCAGCCTTCTCTCCTTCCTCGTCGACGGCAAGGCTCACCGCCCGGCCCTCCGTCGATTCGACAACTCGCGAAAGTGGAAGTTTCGACCGCCCACGACCGTCCTTTTCGTCCGGCGCAGCAGGGCACTACGAATCCCTTGCTCGACCGTCCCTTGATGCTCTTCGAGAGGCCAGCACAGACACAAGCAACGGAAGCAACACGTCAGCGGCTCTCTCAAGGGCACGAAATCGCAGTATGAGTGTCCAAGAACGCCTAGCCGGTCGACTCTTGCGACGTGGGACTGCCGTGGGTGAGACTGACCGCGAGGAAGAAACTGATGTGACAGGCGAGTTTGGAGAGCCACGGTCGACCAGCAGTATGTCGGGGCGCATGGGTAGACGATGGGATACAGCTGGGCGGATGGAGAATGTGGGGAATGGCAGCGCACCAATAACGGAGTGGCTGGGTCCTCGAACCATGAAGGCTTTCAAGGCAGCGGGACTGCTGGACTTTGATCGCGACCAACAACAACTAGGGGAACAGAACAGCCCTGGGAGCGGTTCTGGCATGGGGCCTAGTACAGGCCCTACTCACGGAAGATTTGCCTCCACAAGGAGTGCTTCCGAGTATAACCCTCGCGCGCCATCTCGCATGGCTTTTTCAGAGGCTGGCGGGAGCAGTGTAAGCCGCAGCCGCAGCGGAAGTGGAACCGTTGGCTCCTACGGACTCACCGAGAGTCCGACTCTTACGACGTCGAGCGGGAGCCGAGATACACCTCGATCAGCATCGACCGCACCAACATCTGTATCAGGATCTTCATTTGCATTCCTAGGAAGGGAGAGGGAACGTGAACGGGAGAGAGAGAGGGAACGGGAGGAGATCCGTGAGTTGAAGGAGAAGCATACAACTGAGACAGGGGCGCTGCTCGGCGCGCTTTCGGATTCCCAGCGGACGACTCGTGTTCTGCGGGAGGAGAATGGAGAGCTCCGGGAGCGGCTGGAACAGATTGAAGCAGAGAATGATGCACTTCGGAGGGTTGTTAGTGACCTGACAAAAGAGACAGGAGACTTAAGGATTCAGATCCAAATGCTTAGGTCCAATTCAAGCACTGGCAACAGATTCGGGACCACCGCATGGAACGCACCCGTTCGAAAAAGTGGATTGAGCACAGCCATCCAGATCGAACAGGATGACGATTGGCCAATCCGTGTCAACGGTAACGACCAGATAAAACTCGGCTCACACAGGCCTCAAGACCGAAATGGGATGGATCACAGTGATGAAGGACACCAGCGATATCATGTTGATTTGCCACAGGCCGGACCTGCGTTCTCCTCGACCCCTATCACGTCCAAGCACAAGCGACGCTTCAGCACAACTTCATCCATATTTCCAGTCCCACCAGCAAATATGACAATGCTGCTCCATGATCACGACCCCGACGCCGTGTCGCTTAACGATAGCCTTAACCAGTGCTTGCCGTCGGTGCCAGCACCGATCCCCCTTCAAGAGGACTCTATGGCGAACATCTCAGTCGCATCTGGCAGCTTCTCTCCCACGACAGCCAACTTCTCAATGACAACGGGAAGTCCGGGTAGTCTCTTCCTCCGTCCTGAACACGAACTACATCTGGGTGATATGGATAGTCTTGACCTTGGAGCAAGACGGAACACTGATATTGCAACGGATGATGGATGGAGTGATTAAGGATATGGAATATGTTTATGACAATTCGTTCTATGTTTTCGTTCATCTAAGCCTATGTATTACCATCGCACCCCGCTTCCTTCATTCTGACATATATTATACCATCTTTTATCTGATATATATACCTTACTACCTACCTACTGTTTTTAGGCATCTAAACTGCACAATTCCGACATGCTATATACAATTAAATACATCATCTTATTTGACTCGAGACTCTCCGTAGGTGTAGAACACAACGAATCACACTCAATATTGGGAGACAACTAGACAAGTACTATATTTAACAAAAATGGGTATACAAGCTAGGTATGGCATGGTTAGAATAGCATCATTACTGAGTCGTGTCAAACTGGATTGATAGTAGTAAGTACAGCTTCACTTTCTGAGATGGAAAACTAAACGTACCAGGACCGCCAATGAAGTTGGCCAAGGAGAAGAAAATGAAGTGTTATCAAGATACGCATACCGCAGATCTGGACGGGAGTGCTCCTTGTACCTAGAGAGATGTCGGATGTGGAATTCCGAGCTAATCAAGTTGATGCAACTAACCTCTTGAGAGTTCCAGATTGTCCAGGCGCCCGGCGAACGTTGGCGAGAGAGAAGACGGCACGGAGGACCTCAGTCAAGATCTGGAATTTGTGAGACCATGTCCTATAGCAACGACAAAGACACATTACCTTGACTGTCAGCCCTTCCCCGAGAGTGCTGAAGGTACCATCACCCGCGAGTACTTTCTTGCCTGTACGAGCGGGGTTAACGGCATTGGCAGAGGGGAACACAGATTCCTGTAAGCACATCTTTAGAAGAGATCAAATCGAATTTGCGAAGGAAGCCGTACATCCAAGTTGGCAGCACCAACATCAAGGAAGACGCGGTCACCTTCCTTGATATCAAGACTTCCGACGGGGCGGTCCTTGGTAGCAGTACCTAGAAGGAATTAAGGAAACAGAAGACTACTAAGGATGAACAAGACGAACGATAGACGCCTTGGAAGGGGGGATCTAGTCCTGAGAAGAGGTAGAGGGTCAGAAATTATGTAGCTATAAAACTTATGGCCTTACTCAAAGCCTCATAAACAAAGCCATCCAGGGTTGTCTTCGCTTCAGTCGACTTAGCCACTTGTTGAATTGACGCATCATCTTCCGAACCAAGATAGAGGTTGACAGCGTTGGCGAGCGCTGGAACATACATCAGCACAGATCTCTCATGATAAGGATGTTCTCAACCAATCGATAGCTCGGCCGTCGAACCAACCATAAGGGCAAGAACGGTGTTTGCGAGCTCGTCGTTAGAGCCTCCGATGGAAGACAGACGTTTCACAAGCTCGTTGTGTTGTGGTGAAGCTTTCTTACTCTTCGAGAGGGCACCAATGATGGAGTGCTGAATGTAAAAGGCATTGAGCCTCTATTGTTGAATGGCAGGAGCGGAGAATGACTCACCCTCTTAATGAGTCCGTTCCCCAGGTGCCCCTTGATGTGACCAAGCAAGTGCTTGATGTCGGTCGTAACCTTTGCTCCCAAAACCATGACTTTGGATGCCTCCAATTCAAGGAAAATGAAACTAAGTATAAGGATTAGTACAAGCTTGCCGAGAGTCAGCGGGTTCGACGCACGAGTAAATGTCTCCAAGAATCTGATACAGTTCTGGAGGGGTATAGTGCCCATCAGTGTCCTTAGTCTTGAGGCTCAACCCAGCCTGTGGAAGAGTGTAAGAGGCATGCATTTGATACGTTTGCTATCAGGCGACAACGCACGAGCTCTGTAGCAGACCAGTAAACCGGGAGGTAGTTGAGCACATCCCGTACAACATCGACGCCGCGTGTCTTCTTCCCAATCAACGCATAGGAGTTCAAGTCGATCAGTCGAAGGGTAGTCTCGGAGAAGAATGCACCGATACTGTCGGTGGCGTCCGCCAAGGATTTATGTACTTTCTCCTGCGCCACAACGCCCTCAATGGTATAGAATCTGAAGGTACTCATTAAATTTCAGATAGATAAACAACCAGATAACCCACCCTTTGCTGCTGAAAACTCTGGAGGCTTTTGCAGCGTAAGATGGAACGAAGCTGGGGTCCCTGATGACGTCTTCAACCTGAGGATAAGAATTGGAGAATTTGACAGGGGTCTGATCCTTGGGGCGTGCAAGATCATATTGATCCAAAATCTTCAACTTGGTAAGATTGGTCTTCATTGCTTCGGGGGTCATCAACGGGAAGAATGTGTAGACACTGTTGTCAGTGAAGTTATTTGGCAAATTCCTCAGGAAAAGCCGTCCTAGAGTGCTGCCGAATCCAAACGCGTTAGGATCTCTCTGGCAATCGGCGAAGCCCCAGGCAGTCAGGTTGAAGGGGGTGTAGTCATGAGTGAAGAATCTGTCGCCGCGAGTCAGAGCAATAGCATCACTGAGAATGGCACGGCTAATGGTGTAGCCTGAAAGGAGAGTTAAGCCTTCAGGCGTCATAACCATTCAAGATAGACATACCAGGGCATAGGCCTGCACCCTCTATAACCGGCTTAACCTCCTCCGCTTGAAGTCCGACGTATAGCTCGAGGTGGTCGATATCGCCGTACAGCTTCTCGGCCGCGTCAGCTACGTCCTTGTTGGGGTTCCATTCCAAGAAAGTAGCGTATGCTAAATTTGAACGTGAGTTCGACACGTGAGACAGCACATTAATGGATTTCTTACGTTTTAGGCCCAGGAACTAGATTAAGGAACATGTCGTAAACATCATTCAAGGAGTTCCTGAGGGAAAAAAATAAAATATCCCACCTTCCTGAAGTCATTGAGAGAGCAAACACCCCAACGTCTGTTTTGCTCAATGCCCATGATTTCATGAAGGCGCATACTCGCTGTTCATCAATGGTGAGGAACAAATCTCCCTCACGTTTGAGCACTCTTACCTGGTGTTCCTCGTGCGCGGAATGCAGCAGCTGGGTGCTCAGTCCTATCGAACCCTATTAGTGGATGCAACACACACGAAAGCAATAAGGACATACGCATCGTGGAGGATCTTTGCAAGATCATCATCTTTGAAAGTATGATCAGCCTGACGATGAAGCCTATGTATAAAATCATAAGGAAGGGCTTGGTTCTGAAATGGGTATGACCTTACCCTCCAAATGTCCAATCCGTGATGTCGGGCTGCGTTGCCGCAATCCTGTGTGCGGCGTTCTTGAAATCGTCAATCGTCACCTCCTCCGGGTCCTTTCCATCGAAGATCTTGTCAAAGACTTGGCCAACCCACTTCTCGTCCTCCGCACTCGTGGTTGCATGCCAGCGGTACAAGCAGTTGAACTGCCCAGATCAGATTAAACTAGGTCAACAGCAAATTTCGTGAAAACCTACCTCGACACTGCACACGTTACCCTTGCCGCGTTCGAAGACGGAATGGTCGTCCAAACGAATTTCCTAGAAGGTCAATGTGAGCACATCATTCATTGTCCACTGAAGGATCAAACGTACGCTGAACGGATCCAAGCTCCAACTGCTGCCGTCACGAACCAATCCCAGAATGCAAGAGAAGTAGTCCGAGAAAACAACTGGAGAAATCTTCGTTCAGCAAAACGTGCGCGCGGGTGAATGACACAAAAGCCTACTGACCTGATGCGAACCAGCCACAGTTGACCAGGCGCGCGATCTGAAACAGCTCCTCCTCCTGATCAAGTAGCTTCTTCTTATCCTCCGGAACGTCGCTCCTGAGAGTGGCAGGGTCGACGAACTTCCCACGCTCGTTAATCTCATAGAGCTTCTTCGCAATATACTGGGCATCCAGAGCGGTCATTAGAAGAAAGTCAGGTAAGATCAATGTACGCACATTGTGATTGCGACTGAACAGGACGAGTATCGCACAAACTGCAGGGGGCAAAAGCAACAACCTGTCCTCTGCAAAGACATCGGGCTTCAGAAGCCCGTATCCATTCCTAATACGAACCCTGTCCTGTGCTTCTTGGTTGTGGCCATACAAAGGCGAAAGGTCAACGTATGACGAAGTCTCGTTGATATTGACATCGTGATGATTAGTACGGAACACGCTAGAGATACGTCAGCTTAAAAACGTAAAATCACGAAAGAATCAGACCTGTGAATAACGAGGGCAGCAAACGAGAACATCATTGATGAAAGTCCAGCGGGATGCTTGACGAACTGTCACTGTCGTGAAAAACGGCAAGACATGGAAAGATTGATGTCACTCACCCCATCGCGCCTGAGCAGACTGAATCACGGTTGTGGATTCAATACATGTAAGTAATACAACTGTGGGCAGCGGAAAACGTACGTGTCGAAAATGAGTCCAGCATCAGGGAGCTGGTTCTTAGGCAGCGGGTTTGATTGTTGAACAGATCGCGCATATGGTGTACCGGCCTTCGAACGCCATAAATATAACTCGAGATCCCTTGAGTTACGTACGACTTACCTTGCCCAGGTCCGGAAGGTCGGGGTTGTTGTGAGACCCATCGGCAGTGCGGTAAGCGTATTTGTTACCGATGCTTGTTGCTGGAGGATGTCCAAGGTCATTATACACTAGTGCGAGAGTGTTAAGTCACAAGCACGCAATTTCAGATGTCCACAGCACATACAAAGTTCAACAACCTTATTCTGAATCGTTTGCTGGATCTTTCCCGGATCCAAACGAGAAATAAACGTCAGTGCATGCTCAAGCTATGAGGAGAAGACTGTGAGCTATACGTAGTCATGAAACGACTAAGATTACACACAAGGAACTTCCTGTCATCGATAGCCTCTTTGTTCCGGAGAAAGTCCACAATCGATGCCTAACCATATGTTGTGAGGGGAGTGCGAGCGGAGAAAGTGCCCTGAGAACTGACCACAGTTGATAGGTCCAGACTTAAGGGGTTTCCCTTCTTGACCTTGTCAAATGATATCAGAATCGAGTTATGAACGTAGCCGACAACCCTTACAGCGTCGCGGAAGTCTCTGATGACTTGGGGCCCACTGCTGTCAGTGCCCGAGACCTTTTCTTTCGTACTGCTAGGTACAGTGCCATTTGTCTGCGCAATTTACAAGTTGTTAACAAGTACAGCTAACACAATCTGAGTTCTACACACCGACGCCGACTTGCGAAACACAGATGGAAACCTGGTTGGAGCCATCTCGTGACAAAGGATAGAGGGGGGGTGAGATATTAGGAAGTAGAGGAGCTGTGGCTTTATAGCGGCGTACAGAGCCGAAGACTACAACCAAATTGAATCAATTGCCCAACGACTCGGCTTCGCTTATCCCATGACAAGGAATTTAATGACGGCTTGAGAAGCGAACCGAAGAAGACAGGGCTTTCCCAATCTGCGTGTCAAAGTGGTTTGATAATACATCAATACTAGAGGGAAATGATGAATGGCTGTCATTGGTCGCGACACGAAAGAGATTGTCGAAAGAAAGAAAAAAGGTTTAGGAATCGACATTACAAGCAACATTGCAAGTGTTAACGCAAGTGGCGGTGGGATGCATGAAGACTTAATGGCGAATTGGAGTTGAGTGTAAATTCGAACGCGTTCCCCAGGCACTATACCGTAAAAGGGGACACGTTTCTTTGTATGTGTTTACGGGTTCCGCCTCAGAGAGCGCCGGAGCTAAATTGGGAGTTGCTAGGAGTCGCTTCCAAGCTCACTGTCACCAGGTCTTTAACAGTTCTGTCCCGGCGCCCTGCAACTTGCTAGTAATCAAACCTGCTCTACGAGTCGATTCTTGGTCTTCTTCTTATCATACATTTGTTTCTACATTGGCGAACTTGAAGATTAATATTAAACTTTGATGACTAAATAGCCTGGGCAGCCGCAAATGTGGCATGGCGAATCTTCTCTTGGAAAGTTCACGGTCTCTTTGACCTGCGAAAATGGACTTACGGGGAGTGCTTACCCTCTGGGAATCAGCAATCCCCAATACATGGGCCCCACACGTCAGGTGGCGGCAAATGCCAAAACTTCAATGGAAAGGCAATGGGGAAGTTGTGCCACTTGCCATTTGTATCCTGAAGATACTAATATGTCGTGAGCTATGCATCAATGGTATTCGAGTAGTCTTTTCAAACATATGCCTATCTGGTGCTCCTGAACTTTAAGTCACTCCTGTCCCGAGTTCGACGCGTTTCGAAGAATGCTGCATAACTTAACGATCTTCAAGAGAGATACCTCGAAAGGAAGGAAGTACTGATCATAAGACCGGAAAATGGTATATATTACAGGGCCTCAGGCAGCAGCCAAGGCAGGCACGGCAAATTTGGGCGTAAGATCATCGAAGTGCGCTTCCTTCTGAAGAACGTCTTGCACCAACGGGTGGCGAGGGTTTTCCGCTGCAAAACGGCTAGAAAACAGCGTTAAGCTGGAAGTTATGCCATCGAGTAGAACGTCACTCACGTCCAAAGTTCATCCGTCTCAGACTTCTTCAATGCACCTAGTCCACCGGCAACAACAAGAGCCGCTGTGGCCTCTGAGTCACCCTTTTGTTGCTCCAAAGATTCGTCGAGGTCTGATTTGGCTTCTCGGATCTCGTTTCTTAATATACGTGTCACTCCACGGGCCGTCAGAAGTCGTGGCGCCGACAAAGAAGGGTTGCCAAGCTGCTCAGTGTAGAAAGAGCTTGTGTTCGAATAACCATCTTTTCCAGTGACAAGTCCAATGGTCGATTCTATGAGTTGCAGGAGAAGATCGTCTTCCGACCAACGCTTCGAACGTTCAAACTGTTTCTTAGCGAGATCGGGACGGTTAATGGAGAGGTATATCTGGACAATGACGAAAACGCTGGACATATGGTGAGTCCATGAGCAAGAGAAAGCGACCGTCTCACTCACGCCTCCAGATCTTCAGTGTCAACACCCAGAGTTTCCAAAGCTTCCTCCACCTCGCCCGCTCGCGCAAAAGCAGTCCCGGCCAGGACACGCACAAGACCCTTGTCGCTTTCGTCAATCACATCATCATCATCACCCTCGATCTCGACAGCTAGATCGCGTAATTCCTCCAAAGAAGCGTCGATGGCGTCCTTTTCCTCACTCTGTGATGCTGACACGTATCTTGCGAGGGAGGCTGCAGCTTTAACGGCGACATTATCCGAGTCAGCGGGGATCAGCTTCAGCGCTGATTCTGGGTCGTTAAGAGCGATATGGGCGCGGGCCTGGTACAGTAAAGTTGGGGTATAGGTCGGTGAATTGGGATCGGGAAGGGTCAGATTGATGAGGCTTTTGTATGCGCCTGCAGAAAGGGAGTCAACTGACAGGATAAAGGACTGTTCGAGCGGCAAATACCTAGAACGAACTGCTGCTTGATGTGATAGAGCTCGGAAGACATAGTGGTGGTGTTTGAAGATTATTCCTTGAAACGCCGGGCGTGACCGTGGAGGCGGTGTGACTGAAGCGAAGACATCGCTATCCATCAAAATGCATCATCACTTAGGTTACCACCCAACAACCACCCATTTGTATAAATACCAACATTTCTTCTTTCTTACATGGCAGGAACTCTAGCTGGTCTAAGTTCTCCATCCATTTTTTCATCCAACTCTTCTATGGCAGGTGAGTCAGACCTTTTCCATGAGGGGGAGCCAACCTTCATCTCGATTATTCAGTGACGACCCTTACGACATATAATGAATCCCAACTGCTTGTCGACTCTAACGATGCACCAGACAAAACCCGTCGCCTCATTGATCAGGAGATGCAAAGGCTCGAAGACTCTATCAGAGCCCTGAGGTCCCGCAGGAACGTTTTAGCGCCCATCTCGCACCTCCCTTCAGAAATGCTCTCGAAAATATTCTCATTCCGAGTTGCAGACTCGTTGGAAAGCCCAAACCCCCTCGATTGGATCAAGGTCACCCGCGTCTCGCGTCATTGGAGGGCCGTCGCGTTAGACTGCCCCAGCCTCTGGTCGAACCTCGTCTTCACTCATCCCAGATGGTCCGAAGAGATGTTGAAGCGCTCCAAGATGGCTAGCCTCGGTGTCAACGCAGACTTGTCCTGCATCACACCCAAAATCTTTGAAGCCGTTCGCCTTGCATTGCTCCACGCCCCTCGCATTCACAACCTTCAGCTTCGCGCTGGCAGTGCTACCATTGATCGACTCATGACGACTGACACTCCGTTCGAGGTCCCTATGATTCGTTCTCTATCTCTTTGCGTGCCTTCTGCCACCCGATTTGGCACAGATGAGGGCTTCACAATACCAGAAAATGCCCTCCGCGGCGAAACGCCATACCTTAGGAGATTGGAGCTACACAAAGTCAACATTGATTGGGATTCCAGCCTCCTCAAAGGTCTCACCCACCTTACCATCCACGACGTTACTCTTACCGCACGGCCTTCAATGGATCAACTGATGAACGCCCTTGAGCGAATGCCGGCTTTAGAGTGCCTTGATATCCAGGACGCTTTACCTCCGTCTCCTGTGGAACCATCCTCCTGCACCCATATTGTTGACTTGGCGCGCCTCACATACATCAACATCAAATCCACTGTTCCTGAATGCGCCAATCTCGTCAGTCGAATCACCCTTCCTGCAAGTGCACGCATCCGTCTCAGCTGCAGTGGTACAGAAACCACTGGGGGTGATTTCTCCGGGATTATGAAGATTCTATCAAACTCAAGAGGCGCTGCAGCCAAGGATGGCCTTTCTGACAGAAAGATCTTGCGGGTTCTTAACATTCACCATGAAGCGCCCATCAGTCTTGTGGTTCAAGGCTGGACTAACGCCCTCTCCGTCAACGATGCGCAGCCGCATATCAACACCCCAGATGTCGAACTTTTCTTCTCCTGGCACCATTCTGTCCAAACCAAAGTCGACAGTATCACGGCATCCATTTGCAGAGCTATTCCCATCGCTCATCTCCGGTCCCTCTACGTTGGACATGTGAACGGAACTTCCTCGAAGATGTGGACGGGCATCTTCGGGTTCCTGCCTAAGCTCCAAAGTGTGCACGTGGCTGGCGATTCCGCTCATTCGTTGGTTTCTGCACTTCGCGAAGAGGTGCCCCTCGATGCTCTCACGAGCCCGGTCACACCTGGAGGAATGCTGAGCGTTAGGCGACCTGGGCTACGTCGGAGGCGCTCAGCCATTCCATCCGTCTACTTCCCTCAGCTCAAGACGTTAACCATGGAGGATGTGAGCTTCGAAGAGCCTACCGACGTTGCTTGTGCGACCCCTTTTGACAACCTTCAGAATTGCCTCAAGGAGAGATCAGAACGCAAGTCGGAAATTCAGGAGTTGCACTTGCGTGAATGTAGCTACCTGTTTGAAGATCAGGTCAACGATTTGAAGGAGTTTGTACCCTTGCTGGACTGGGACAAAATCGAGCAGGGATTTTCGGATGATGATGAATCAGTGTATGGATATGATGAGATGGGCGGTTACATGTTTGGGGGTTACAACGTCTATGACGAAGATTTGGACTTAGATTTGGATTTTGGCTACCATTCGGGCTTCTAGACCCGAGTGAGCCACAGGTGTCATTATATATACTACTATGTATCCATGTCATCTCTAATAAATACCTATTGTATTTCTTGCATATTCGCCTTCACGACTCATGTCGAAATCATAGAAACGTATATGTGGTCAAAGCATTATTTATTAACAGTCGGATAACACATGGATTCCGTGTGCCAAGGTGCTGCATATCGTGCTTCTTTAGCACTTGCACTCTTCGGGTTTGCAGGTGCAGCTTAAAGTCACAAGAGGTAAGTAAAGATATCCATATTTCAGCAATTGTTATCTCACCTAGCGCCACAGTTGCACGTTGCAACACCGCACGCTGCGGCGGCCTGGGATGCAGGGACTGAAGATGACATCTGTCATAGATGTATGCATCAGTATAGCGTCAGAGGAATATATCAGAGGATGGTGATGCTTACTGCGAGTATACTTGTGTAGGCGAGATGAGTATTGGGTCGATTGATATCTTGGTACCCCACATTTGGGCCCTATATAACTTTCCAGCCTATTTATGAATGTTTGTCTATTGTACTGCGTACAGTCATCGTCCAGTAAATCGCTCATCGTCCAGTAATTAACTCATATGCAAGATCCGCCTCCAGAAAATCACTCAAACGTGACAAATCATTTTGCTTTGTCAGACTCGGCCAGCTGACTGATCGCTATGTCATCCATACCCGAAAGCAAGCTGCGCCACATATATTTACCCTTAAGGATACTCCACGCGTTAGTTGATAAATCGCCTACTTAGATCATACTTTTATCACGCGGTTAGTTGTCCTTGTTAGATCTCGAAGATAGCTTCTAAACAAACCTTCCATATTTGGACGGCAAACAACTTGCCTGGCAAAGCACGCGTCTTGGCGACCTTTCTCACCTCCGAAGCTCAGAAGAAACTGTCACCGAGGAGTTCATTCAACGCGCCTTTACAACTAGCGCACTCTTTGAATCATGTGGTGCTGTCGCACATGGTTAGCGTAGACTCGAGTTCAATTTCAAAGTTCCGAAGGCATGGCCCATTCTCTTGGAATTCTTCGATACCACCATGTACACGCGCCAGTAAACGCGGATCGGTGACTCGCTTTTGGGCATGCAGGTTTTATAAACTGGCACAATAGTGGATTTGGCTCTCGAACCGTGGACAATGGTAGGACCTGCCAAACTCTTCAAGTTTATCATCCCCCTTTACTGAGAGTTGTGATTGAATAGCCTCTCGTGCCAAGACTCATCGTTCTGAGCCTCGGTTTCTCGCTCATATACGCAACACCTACTCCAAGCAACATCGCGTTAGCTAAAAAATATGCACCTCAGTGGAGGTTCCATACTTCCGAGCTCTATTGGCCGTCCACAGTAGAGTTTTTCTTGGCCGGAGTCAAGGTCTGCATATATTTCTCATCGTCATGCACTGTACTATAACTAATAATTACTTTTATCAAGCAAATGGATGCGAAGGGGGACCTTATCAAAGGAGTTGTGACTGCTTTCAACATAGACGACGCTGCCAACAAGGGCTCGGGATTATACCTGACGGCGGACGTCAAGACTGGAAAGGCGGGCTTTCTTCGTGGTCAGAACCCTTCCACCACAAGCACCTCTGCTTACGCTTTCATCGCCCCGAAGGTATGATTGTTCGACGTCTCGTATTGTTTGTGGATCAGCTGAATTGGCGATATCAGGACAACGGTGTAGTAGACATCTTCTATTGGTTGTTTACCCCATTTAATGAAGGCAAGAGTGTCACTGCTCTCGGCGAAGTTGGCGATCGTGAGGCATTCGTTCCTTCAAATCACATAACAATTCTTACCGCCTCAACAGATGTCGGCGACTGGGAACGTATGGCCGTGCGAACTGTCAATGGTGTTGCTACCCAGGTTGATTATCATGCTCATAGTGATCACGGAAGCGGGTAAATTAATGATCGCTTTTCGTGCATCTGTTTGAGCTCATAAAAGTTATAGTACCGTCCCGTGGGCACAAGTCGCGAAATTTGACAATAATCAAAGACCTGTGGGATACGTCGCAAAGGGTTCACACGGCTTCTGGGCTAGTGCTGGGACCTTCACATATGTCAACGCGGTTGTGTTCAAGCTACAAGATATCACATCCAATGGTGGTGTCTACTGGGACACTAGAGATAGCCTCGTCAACTTTGCATACCCCGACACCTTCTCTGGATCGCACGACTGGCTCAATTACAAGGGATATTGGGGTAACATCGGCCAGACCGACTGTTGGTGGTATTCTTTCCACAACGAATGTGAAATTGTAACAGGCCCCGATGGTCCATATCGTGCGGATGTTTTGGGAGCTGCTAAGAAAGTTTCTACTCCTGCTAAAGACGTTATGAAAGGCCCGCTGTCGGTGCGTTCACGTTTCTTAAGATTGAATTTCCCTTTATCTTTTATCTAATAAACTACCTTTCTTCAATAGCAAACTCTCGGTACTGCATCAGCAGAAGCTACCTCCTCCTTCACGTTCTACCTCGATGCTTCCGGCCATACCATTGCTGAAAATCTTGGATATAGTCATCTTGCAGTTCGACAAACTTGCGCGATGCTTATCAAATCCACCGAAGACCTCTCTAAGGTCGCTATCTCCACAACATCTGCTGTAACCAAATTAACAGGCACAAGAAAATTTACTGTGTGTTCCGATACAAGCTTCATAATCTCCGATGAAATCCTCACACCTATCGCAATAGCTCACCCCTAGCGCATGCAAGAGTAACTCCACTGTCGCCTCGTACGTCGTTGGCATCTGTGCCAACAACACGCTTGCCGATTGCTCCTGGGCCTCCGTCCGTGCCCTGCGCGCCTACTCACACGATGCTTCCATTGATGGCATTCAGCTGGCGTCAGCGATCATCGTATCAGACCTCGATAATTGGAGATGGTATATCTGATGAAACCTCGCTTGGTTAACCTTCTTTATGACCAATGTGGTTGTTGTTGCTCAAAGGCTGAATATTGAATATTGAAGCTTTTGAAGGGCTTGTATTTTCTGTATACATCACTTCTTGTGGTACTTCCTGTTTTTAAGTTGGGTGGTCAATTATGAAGTTGGCAATTAGTTGTCTATCTGAGAGGCTTTTCTCGATATTAGCTTCTTTCAGCGCCTCCAGTGTAGCATTCCGATCTTCGGCACCATACACACGACACCACTGTTACTGACCCACACCTCAACAGTTCAGGACGGCCCGCGGTCCGCCACACGCTATATCAATTGTCAAAAAGATCCGACGATGAGCCCTCCGCCGTCACGCACAACACAAATGGAACACCTGGTCTCTTCAACGCCAATAGGCCTCCACTAACACCTGCCCTTGAACAGGTTTTTGGCTTGGCAATGCTTCCTACTCGTCTTATGACCCTCAGAGCGATACACCGCACCGTGTAATACTGATGTTAAATTCCCGTACTAGATTGACATGCGCATATAAAACGAAAGTCGTAGCACAAGGCAAAGGATCCAGGCTCAAATGTTTGTGCATAAGGCCCTCCTACTCATCTTCGCCCTCCTTGGGCACTCCCTCCTCGCCCTCGGCGCGACTTTCACCAATCCCATCAAAGCTACAGATGGGTCCGACCCGTTCATGGTCTACCACGAAGGCTACTACTGTTCGTACTTCACTTTCTCTTCTGCATAAATATTCAAGAATGCCGTAGATCTCACCACTACGACGTGGACCAATATCCAAATAACGCGTGCCACTACAGTCGGTGGGCTCAAGACCGCCACGCCCAAAATCATCTGGACGGACAGCACGGCGTCCAGGTGCTGCAACGTCTGTTAGTCCTCATTCATTCATCCTCCTCCCAATTTCACTTGCTCAGGTTTACCTTTGATGAACTACAGGGGCTCCCGAGATCCACTACGTCTCTGGAGCTTGGTACATGTGCGTCTAGTGGACCTCAAGTAGCCCTCCCAGCACACTACTAATGATCCCCATCAGCTACTACTCCGCTGGCACAAGCGATACTCTCGACAACCAGCGCACACACGTCCTCCAAGGTTCCTCGAACATCATCTGGGACTCGACCTGGACCTACGCAGGCCGCATTGTCATCCCCAACCGCGATGTCTGGGCTATTGACTCCACCATCCTCGTCATGCCTACTGCGAGCTACCTCGTTTATTCGAGTTGGGATGGGGATTGTGCGTGGTCACCTTTTTTACAAGTATATATAATTAATGAACATTTGGCTGACCTGCCGCAGATCAATGTCTGTTCATCTCGTACGTCCATATAATTAACATACCCCCCTCCAATCTAACACGTTCTCCAGCGAGCTCCTAACCCCCACCACCGTCGGCGACACCGTAAAAATCTCAACTCCCACCCTCCCCTGGGAACAGATCGGCGCCAACGTCAACGAGGGCCCTCAAGCGCTCTACCATGGCGGGCGTACCTGGATGGTCTACTCTGCATCAGATTGCGCTGGAACAGGGTATGAACTAGGTAGGCTTGAGCTAACGCCAGGAGCGGACCCGCTTGATCCAGCAAGTTGGGTGAAATATGTAAATCCGATCTTCACTTCGGCGAACGGGTAAGTGCGCACTGTGCCAGGCTTTTGGTTTCTTGGTGCTAGTGATAACATGGGCATCTTTTTCCAGGGGATATCAGGTTAGATAATATTTTATACATGTATAACCCCAAAGAAACGGCCTTATGGTGTGCAACTTTTAGCCTGGGCATAACGGGTTCTTCCTCAGTCCCTCTGCGGCGGAAATTTGGATGGTGCGTCTAGATCTACACCACCCTTCCTTCCTGATAAAATTATTAACTCGGCGTTGGGCAGGTGTACCACGACAACGCCGTTACACCCGGTACATGCGACGGGAATCGTCGTACCATGGTTCAAGAGTGGGTACCCCACCACAAGATTGCAGAACATGTAACTGAGATACTGAAACTTTTTGTGTTTATAGGGTGGGTTGGCACAGCGATGGCACGCCAAACTTGGGCTCGCCGCGTGCGTTAACGGATAATGTGCCTGAGCCGGTCTGAAGTTGTAATGATGGATCTGGGCATAATTTCGAGGATTAATTCGTACATTTAGGTTTTTGGCACGGGTTAGTGTTTTTGAAATACCATACGGGGGCTGCGGAGAAAAAAATCGATGATTCAATACAATGATATCAGATGTCAACCAGTTACAACGTACTACATGGCTGTTTGAAGGTGAGCTCCTCCTGTAAATCAAGAGTAAGTACATTAATTACAAGGAATGAGTAACATGGGGAGATCGAGGACTGAACCTTACTGCGCCACTGTCCTACTACCATCCGGGCTACACTGATAACAGTGTCTATAAATTGGGTTTTGCCACCACATACGCGTCCATTCTTAGAACTATAAGTCACATAAACTGGCAAGCTCCCGAGGAGCCCGCTGCGATCCTAAATTACCACAAATAGCCGACTGAAGAGGAAGCGCCCTGACTTGCAGCCTCTCGAGTCTGAGACTATTGACCTCACAGGGGACACGGACACAGCAGAAGCACCGATACCCAACCCTCCACTAACGGGTGTTGCTCATGTCACGGAACGACGTTCCTTCGAGGTATAAAGCCGAATGATCAATTTCCCTCCGTGTGGTGCTTTCAGAATCGGTCTTTAGGAGCTATATCTTTGCACGCCAAAGTCGTATCTACCATTTAATTTATGTGTAATTGGCCATAATCTCTCTTTCGTTTGGGCTTTATTTGTGTCTTGGAATATTCGAGTCCAATGCATAGGTTGCCACTTTGGGGTTCTCTCCGTTTGTTTGCAGTGTCACAGGCTTACGGGCTGATCTGAGGGAAACCGCAGTGAATTCATACTAAAATATTCCTTCAGGTAACAGGTAACGATCCACGATAATTTGTTAGGTGGAAAAGCGTAACATCTGAAAATGACATATCCTTTGCCATTCATTCTAAAAACAGACTCGTGTAAGTTAAATATTGGTGAGTTTGACTGGAAGTGAACTTGCTCACCGGCGCGTTCTAATACCCAAAGTGCATCATTCTGAGTATCAGTCAAAGTCAAGGGTTCGTGCGGGGGGTCGGCAGTGACAACCACCTTCCCGGCGAAAATAATCGGACACTCAAGCTCGAATCAGCAATGGGGTTGAGGCAAAAATTACTTTAGTGGTTTATATTGCGCCTATAAGCGAATCGCCTGAGAGCGGATACCCGAAGAGGGAACGTTGTCAAAGGAATGTTCTATTCTAGAACTGGTGGCAGATTCCCAAGCCAATACGCACCAGAATCGTAAGCTTGCGCCCTGTGGTCCTCAAGTTTGAACGTATCGTCACTCGGGATGCTCTAGTGAATAATATTGAGCAAATCGACATGGGTCATGACAGACTGGTACATACCAGGAAGTGGAAGTGCGTCGACCCGACTGGGGATTGTTCCAGTGCACGTCCGTTTCAGCACAGTTGATGGATGACCCTTGCTCCAGTTGCTCATAGGTGTGATTGTACTTCAAGCCGTCTGCTGGGCTGATACATCTTTGTTACATCTGCATTGCGACTGTATCCCTTTCCTTTGAACGTGGTAATGCCTTGTTCTGATTCCAAAGAACGTCGCAGTCGGAGATCGATGCAGGTGATGAGTACAGGCTCGCTATAGCCGCGTGTCATGAAACGCCGATCAGGAGCATTTGTCGCAAATCAAAAAAGTCAAGAATCTTTCATGTACGGTTTCAAAAAACAATGATCAACCAGGTTTCAGGAAGAGAGGCGGTGCAGGAGAAGGACAAAGGAGACACGTGACTGTATAGTGGAAAAAGAGTTGATCTATTAAGAGGACAACGACGACGACGACGACGACGGCAACGATAAGATTGAGCTCGCAGGGATCGATGTCCTTGCCGCGAGAGAGCGAACGTCGACAATCGAAAATAACGGTAGAGTATCACCGGCCTTCACGAGAATCGATACAAGAGTACAACGCGCTACTGGCAGAATCGAACCTTCACGCCGCAGCTGCAGACAAGTATACTCCCTTTGTTCCCTCCAGACATCCACCACCTCCTCCGCCAGCTTCAGCCCCGGCCCGCTCTACTCTGCAGAAACGACGAGTAGAGGATCCTTTTGCGGCCATGTCCTCTTCCTCCTCTCCTCCTCCTCCTCGCCCATCCCGTGCCAACACTGATTCTCTCAACGATATATGGCCATCCATCGCCGCTCGTCGCATGTCCACTCCCGCTGCTCCACCCCAGGACCAGTTCTACGCTGATCTCTCAGAGGCTCTCCCTTCATCACCCGCACAGGAAGCACCGACTCCTCCCCTCTCTGCCAGATCACGCAGCGGTACTACTTCAAAGTCAAAGAAGGGCGTCCTCAGCTTCATGTCAGACGTCTTCAACTCTTCAAAGCGCCCAGAGATCAGCACGCCCTACGACCCCGTTCATCTCACTCACGTTGGCTTCAACTCGTCCACAGGCGAGTTCACTGGTCTCCCCAAGGAATGGCAGCAGCTTCTTCAAGAAAGTGGTATATCTCGCCAGGACCAGGAAAAGAATCCTCAAGCAGTCATGGAAATCGTCAAATTCTACCAAGAGGGCCATGGCGAGATCTGGGACAAGCTCGGTGCAATGGGTCCCAAATTAGACGATTCTCTACAGAATCCAGTAAGTACTTTACTTGTTCTTTAAACAAATTTAACTCTCTTTGTAGCGATCACCTCCAGCCCCACCCAAACCCAAACAACCTGCACAACGCACCGTAACTCCTCCAACTGTCTACCGCCCCGCCCCAACTCCCCCCAGCGTCGTCACCCCCGCCCTTGACCGCTCCACCTCCCAGCGCGTACCCGCTAAACAACCCAAGTCCCTCGAATCCCTAGGTCGCTCCAACACAACTCGTGACCGCCGCTCCCCCGCCCCCCAATCCCAGGTTGATGTCTCCTCCAAAGTCATCTCAGGCCCTGTCTCCGTCAACGGTACTGCAGCAGCCCCCACGGCCCAACGCCCCCCGCCCCAGGCGCCCAGCCCTGCAGTCGCCAGCCTCGCCAAGGCCTCAGGGGTCGCGACCCCGCGGAGGAGGGAAAAGAAGCCCTCAGATAAGAACAAGGACGAAGACATCGTCAAGCGTCTCAAGCAAATCTGCACAGACGCAGACCCGACGCGTCTCTATCGTTCTCTCGTCAAGATCGGCCAGGGGTGCGTGTTCTCCAAAATCCAACTGATCCTAACCTAAACCCCTTCCAGCGCCTCGGGCGGCGTATACACAGCCTACCAAGTCGGGACGAACCTATCCGTCGCGATCAAGCAAATGGACCTCGAAAAGCAGCCCAAAAAGGACCTCATCATCAACGAGATCCTTGTCATGCGCTCCTCGCGGCACCCCAACATCGTCAACTACATCGACTCCTTCCTGCACCACAACGACCTGTGGGTCGTCATGGAGTACATGGAGGGCGGCTCTCTCACCGACGTCGTCACCGCCAACCTGATGACCGAGGGCCAGATCGCAGCCGTATCAAGGGAGACCGCGCAGGGGCTCGAGCACCTCCATCGACATGGGGTCATACATAGAGATATCAAGAGCGATAATGTCCTACTGAGCATGGTGGGGGATATCAAACTCAGTGCGTCGCGTCGCGTCCCCCCCATCTTCACACCACTAACCATCCAACAGCGGACTTTGGGTTCTGCGCACAGATCTCCGACCCCGCACACGCGAAGCGCACAACCATGGTGGGGACCCCGTATTGGATGGCCCCAGAGGTAGTCACGCGCAAAGAATACGGGCCCAAAGTCGACATCTGGTCTCTCGGCATCATGGCAATCGGTGCGTCCCCCCCCCCCCCCCTCCTCACCTCACCCCCACTAACCCTACTCCAGAAATGATCGAAGGCGAGCCCCCCTACCTGAACCAAAACCCGCTCAAAGCGCTCTACCTAATCGCCACCAACGGCACCCCCACCATCGCCAACCCCGAGAACCTCTCCTCCGTCTTCACAGACTACCTCGCCAAGTGCCTCGAGGTCGACGCGGAGAAGCGGCCCAACGCGACGCAGCTATTGACGCATCCGTTTTTCAAGCTGTCGGAGCCGCTGAGGACGCTGGCGCCGCTCATCAAGGCCGCGAGGGAGATTGCTAAGAATAAGTGAGTGGGCTGGACGTGGAATGACAAGACGAGACGAGACAAGACAAGACAAGATTCCTACTATTGACGCCGACCGAAACTGAAATCTATCTATCCCCGGCCCCCCCATCTTATCTCTACTAAACTCTTACTCACCTTCTATGCACCTTCCTTCCTTCATTCTTGCTTTCTTCCACCGGCGCCTGGTGCCGTGGGGAGCACATGCTGCCCCTACCGATCACCACGCTTCTTTACTCTCTACTCTTTACTTCCGATGGGGGTTACGGGCCTTGTATACCTCTAGGTTGTACATAAATACCTCCTCCTCCTGCACGACCTCTCTTTCTTCTCTCTTATATCTTTTATTTCTTCTTCCTCCCCTCCCTCCCCCCTCCCCTTTCTAACACCTATAAATTTCACTCACCCGCGGACTCACCTCTTTAGTTCTTAGTACTCAAAAGTGCTCCCGATCCGTGCTCGAACAAGGAATGAATGAATATAAATGCTTTTTTGTAGACTATTGTTTTGTGTGTGTTGCTTTGTGTGTGGGTGTGGGACGCCACAAGGGTGTTGTTACGCATGCTTACATGTTAGAGGCCCTTGAGCGCCACACATGGACCTTGAAGCGCTTGAGCCATAATAGAGTAGGCACGTATGAAATACAGCAGGGAAATAATACATTCGATAAAGCACTATAGATACATATATACTTCTCACACCGTTCGATTAGTAATAACCAGACCAACCTACGTACAAAACCCTGTCAGCACTCCCCATTCCCATTCCCAGAAAACAAACAACTCACCAGAAAACATTTGCGCTAGATTAACAGGGTCCGTCGCCTCTCTAACCAGCTGGCTCACGACCGTCTGCACGCTGAGCGACTTGTCGAGTTTGCGGGACACAGAGCTCAGCGCCCTATCAGCCGCCTCCTCGGCCGAGCCGCTCGACATGTCAATACCGATATCCACGCCGACGCGGACGGTGGAGGTCGTAGCAGCCGATGCACCACCCTGGACGCGCTGGATCTTCATGTCGCTTGCAGTCCTGGATAGTTGTACACAAAACTCGTCAGTGTCCTTGGACACGTCATGAATGAATTAGGTGGTTACCAGGAATGCAGAGGGTCGTGCTTGAAGACTTCGAGAACTGTCATTATGACTTCCGAGCCGTCCCGTAGGACTCTTAACGTTTCCTCTGCGCAGCGCTGGAAGACCCCAGATGTCCCTGACATCCCCATGCCATCCACCATGTCGCGCGTAAGCCTGAACGGAACCAGTTCAGGTACACCAAGGAGTTTTCCCTGTCACGAACCAGTTAAGCAACATGCGGGAGGTATAGGGAAAATAAATACCTGGTCGAAGGCAATCCCCAGATCGATAGGGACCACTTGCCCAGACACAGTGTCTATGAGGATGTTTGAAATATGTCGATCGCCGAGCCCCAATATGTGGCCGACGATAGAGGACGTTGCCACGCTCCGACTGTAGTCCAACCTCATCGCGAACCAAGAGTTCGGCGTCTTGTGCTTCTCCGTGAAAAAGTGCCTCATCACAGGCTTGACCTCTTTCTCTACCACCTGCGTCCAATATTTGATCAGGTCGTCCCGAATCTGCTCTTTCGTGCGCGGAGGGCGCTTGTCGTCTTTATGAAGGCGTACCATCCCCAACTCTTTCGCCACGCGTGAGCTATGCTTTTCACTTGGGTGATACCTTCGACACAAATGTCATTGAATTGCAAGGATGGATGGAGGGGAAGGAAGGACCTTTGATGGGCTTCGTTGAGCCATATGCCTATTGGCAGGGTATTCCCAACAAATTCCAGCAAACCAGCCTGTGGTGCTAGCGGAATAACCTTGTAGTCCCTGACATTCAGAAGACGGCGCCTCGTTTCCCTGTCGCGGCGGAGAATACCATTGACCAGATCAAATACTTGCTCCATGACGGCGTCTTGCCGTAGGTCATCGTTACCTTGGCCTTTAAACTAGTGAAAAAGTTAATCGAGAATCATCTTCCAGAGGAACTAGTACACCCACCAACTGTTTATACTTCACACCGTCAGTACCAACGCAAAAGCCAATCTTGGGAGTGTTTATTCCGCCCGCATTTGTCCAGACGGGGTCAAAGTGGTCAATCCACGGACAATCGGCGTATTTCATAGTAGGATCAACTGCCGTGTGGTGCGTAATAACAGGGACCCGAAGATTCGTGATCTTGCTGAGCTTGTATTCTTTCGGGAGCGCCAGCTTCTTCTCGTTCTTCGGCATTGGATACTTTGCCCATTCAAGGCATGCCGCACATAACAGCTCTACATCTTGAAGACGTTGTTTTGATGTCGGATTACTTCGAAGGCGGTTGAATATGCTGTTGGCTGCCGCAGCCCGCTCAACGTGAACAGGGGAGGATTGCTGTCGGGACTGGCGCCTGGAGGAGCCATCTTCAGGCTGCAAGCAGTATACTTGGTATAAGATGTGGAAGGGGTGTTCAGTGCACATGCGCAAGACCAAGCCCTGAAGGCTTGACTGAGCCTTCTTCAGGGGCCCTGTCGAAGAATTCGAGATACGTGCAGAAAGCTGATGCTGTGCAGAAAATGAGATGCATGACCTATAAGACGAGATTGAAACTTACTGATAGAAAAACAAGTTTACGAGAAGGAATCCGTTGTAGAGCATTTGCGACCGTCATTTGTAAACTATCTCTTTCATCTTCAAAGTTCGCAAACCAAAGAGAGCACAACCGAATTGGGGCATCTTGATCATACACGTCTGAAATCGCAAGGCAGCGAGAATACATGTCAATTGCTTGTTCGAGGAACCCATCACGAGTAGTGTTATGCTTCCGGAAAGATTCTGCATCTGCTTCCAACACTTTCATAGCTCTGCTTTGGTGGTATTCGAGCGTATTCCTGCGAGAGTCCTTGTGCGGTAAATGCTGGATCTCCTTGTTTCGTGTTTCGATTTCCTGGCGTTTACGATCGACGTATATTTTCCACCTAATTGCGTCAGGTGACCTGACAATGTCGTAGTATTGTCGTTCTGCGAAGATGGCATATTGATGATAGACATTTGCATACGCACTATCAGGGCTGTCCACTATGAGTTTGGTTGCTGCCAAAAAGTAATCTGCTTGGATATCTTCTGGTTTTTTCAAGCATGCTGCTGATGACCAGGAACCCTTCAAACACTTGTCAAACTAGATCTCATGATTCAAATGAACATGTACTGACCAGTTGAGCAAGAATGAGTGCCTTCTTCCCGTTTCCGACCACATCTCGAATATACATGTCCCATCCTGCATTGGGCAACCTGTCTAAATACTCAACGGCAACTTTTTCTTCTTTTTGACACCATAATACACTCGCAAACTCCTCAAAAGCATCCAGGGAAGGCGGTTTCTCAAGTTGCACAGCACGGACAATCGAGTTCAGAGCGATTTGAACCTCGTTCGCTGACCGAGCAGCCTCGGAAAGTCGAACGAGGCACCGGGTTTCAGCGTCAAGTAAACTCTGATGGAAAGGGGTTACCAGCGTGCCGATCCGCTGACGTTCCTCTTTCTGTCGCACAGAGCGTACTAAGGAAATGCGAGTGGCCAATATGTTTTCTAGGCTAGGAAATCTGTGCGGTAAAGTGAGGACTGACGTATAAAACAACGAAAACACAGATACATACTCAAAATCGGAATCTATGTTCACGAAGGCATCCCATTTTAGGTCTAAATCCACAGTTGCTAGAGACCTCTGTGCAAGACCTGTTCTCCAGTTTGCAACTTCATGGAGACACATAATATCTTGAACGACAACACGGATTTCTGCAAAGTTTTCCGAACCCAATGTCCGTAGACGATCCATTTCGTCAACGCGGCATCGGCGGATAATCCGGTCGATGGTTCGATCGTCGCGTTCGCGGTGGATTGCACGCAGCGCGAGGTATAGAGAAGCACCAGACGAATGCCCTACAGACTCGGGAAGATCCCAAGTTTCGGTACGCCAAGCAAGCCTATAGCTGATATCGTGGGGAGTCGAGCCGTTCTGCACGTCTCTTGAAGCAAATCCAGCCCTAAGGGTATTGTTTGCAAGATGATCAAACCCAAATGAATGGAACGACTTGACGAGGCCTTCAGGATGACCTGC